>SNQJ01S0049012.1:155185-168169 GCA_010110895.2 Picea sitchensis | reverse complement strand
GTTTGAACCTATGAGCCTGTAATCAACTTTGATGACCCATCTAGTAGCCGAGAAATTCTCCAAGATTATTGCATTGGTGTTCCACAAAATGGTTAATCCACAGGCTGTGCCTGTGGCATCTATAGACACTATTGCCCCCTGCTTCCAACACTTGGGTAGTAGTTTGTCAATGTCTTCTGAGATGCATTTTGTTTCCTGTAGGAATAAGATTTCTGGTTGTTCTGCTATGATCAACTCCCATAGCCGTTTTTGCTTGCTGCGTCCGTTGAGACCTCTAATGTTCCAGGTGATGATCTTCATGATGACNGTAGGAATAAGATTTCTGGTTGTTCTGCTATGATCAACTCCCATAGCCGTTTTTGCTTGCTACGTCCGTTGAGACCTCTAATGTTCCAGGTGATGATCTTCATGATGAAGGGGGGGTGGGGAGGGGAGGGAAGCTATCCGAAATCAGGTTGATTTGTCCAAAATTCACCATATAGTTTCCCATTTCCTGTATGAGTTTGTTGGTGGATTTTCTGCCTCGCTTTTTCTCATCTTTCTGGATTTTGTTTGGGTTTTTTGATTGAACCCCCTGGATTCCTAGGCCTTTTCTAGCTCGCGCTGAGGATCCCATAGAGGATTTGAGAAACACCTTGTGAACCTTCCGCAGCTGATCTCTGGGAATGGTGTAGAGTTTTTGTTGCCTGTAGGCGTGCTCCAGGTGCTCCAGATCTACCACTGCGAGGTCCTGTTCCTCTAGTTCCATATCTGCCTCCCCATCCTCTGTCTCCTGTAGGTCTTGTTGGTATTTGGCCATGTCAGGAGGAGTGAGATCAGGTGCCTTGAGCAGAGAGGGTCGTTCCCTTCCTGGGCCAGTGGGTGGGAGTTCAGTGCCCGGAGGGATGGCCTCCGATTGGGCTTGGGTGACAGCCTCTCCTGTTTGATCTTGCAGGATTGCAAATTTGTTACTAGTTGAGGGATATTTACTTACCTGAGTCGGTTTCCTCTTTTATCCTTGATGCCTTTTCCCCACTGGTTGTACAAAGTCGTCCTTGTCCTTGCCGCCTTCTATGTTCCCCTCTTTTTGTACATTATTGAGTGGGCATTCCCAGAAGAGGTGACCATGCTCATGGCACTTCCTGCATCGGAACAGGATGTGCTCGTAGTCGATGGTCTGAGACCAGTCTTCATCATGGTACTCCAATGTGATGGATCCCGGAAGTGGTTTAGCAATGTTCAGGTACACACAAATGCGTGCGTAAGAGGTATATCGTCGTTGCTTAGTGGCCTCTGAGGACTTGACATAAATGCCTATGGTGTTGCCAATGCCGGCCAGGACCTCTTCCAGCCAGAACTCCTGGGGTAGAGAGTAAAGTCTGATCCAGACCGGTGCGTGGGCAAAGTCCTCCTTCTCCGGGCTGAACTTTTTAGTCCAGAATCTAAGGAAAAGTCCTGCTGAATTGTAGAAATACGACCCTCCCTCGAAGACACGATTCTAATCCTCCAGGTTATGAAAGATGATAGTGAATAATCCTTTGGAGCCCAACTGCAAGTCATAATGTCCTCTTGGTTTCCACCAATGTTGTATCCATTTAATCAAGTCTCGCTCAGAGGGCCAAAGCCCTAGGAATTTGCCTACCAGGGAATAATCCCTCATGTACTGCTTCTGTTCCTCAATACGCGGTGTGTTGATTAAATATTTCGGGGCCTGGGAGGCTTGAGGAATACACTTACCTAGCAACCAAAAATTTGACGCGGGGGCTTTCTCTTTCGCCGAATCTATTTCCATTTCATGGTCTTTGAAGGAGCCCTCCACCAAAATCTTCTCACACAGGCCCGGTGGCGTCTCAAAAGTTGGCCGCTTCGACCCTTCAGAGAGTGTGTCGCCTGTTGTTACTCGGCTGTAGGAGGCGCACTGCGACGCCCCCTCTTGGTGATCCATGACCTCAAAGGCCGAGAGTCATGGTTTCCTAGGTCGTGTTTGCGGGGAAGGGTAAAACCCTAGTTGCAGAGCTCTAAGTTCCACTCTAGGATATTGGCTTTGCTTCTCAGATGTGTATTTTGGCAATGACTAGTAATATTAAATTCTTAAATACTTCAAACTTGACATATTTCTCCTAAAAGGAAAATACTTTTCTATCATTTTGGTTAAATGTTAGTGTTCCCATTAATTGTTACAAGATGTTTTAGAGTGGTTTCAACATCATAAAACTTCATATGGAGAAAGTAGAATTTCATATCCCATTAAAAGTTTAACTAGTTTGACATTTTTCAGGATTTCACAATTGAAAATACTTAGTTTTAAGTGTAATTTTTATTTGGAATCCTAACAATTATATAAAAAACCAACTATAAAATGTTTGGAACTTTTTTTCTAAAAACATGTTGTTACCACTTTATCATGAAAATAATTCTTAAAATTTTATATTAAACATGTAACGACATATAAATATCTTCAAATAACAATATAAAATTATATTTCAATGAATCATTTCATGCAATCACAAATAACTGACTGTTAACCAACTAAAATTGTTCAAAGATTTGTTATAATTAACATTCCATTTCCTCCATTGCAAGATGAATAAAAAAATATAATTAGTGAAATAAAAAAAAAATGATACAACAACAGTAGAAATGATGAAATAAAACATGTACATATCACTCTCCATTGTCATCACCCTGATTATCTTCCTCACATGGCATGATAACATTATTTTTCTCAAAAATATGTTTTGATCAAAGGTCGTATCTTAATATGATCCACCAATCCCTATCCAACACATCTGGGTGAAAAAACACTTGGTTGTAGTGTTTTGGGAAAACATAAGGATCCTTAGCTTCATCCTGCATCTTTCTAGAGTTTATGCATATCATCCTACTATCACGATATTCCTATACATTATTTCAATCAAAAGTGTTCCACCACTTGTACCTAAAAATAACACATTGGAAAGAAGACAAGTCCACTCGAGTGATCTCTTAAATCTTTCCAACGTAACCTAACTTCCCTAGTATTAGGTTTTGATCGCAGTGGCTAGCACGACTAGATTGGTTGAACTCGACTTCCTCTCCACATTCTTGTGTCATGTTTCTGTCATTGACATCCTCTATGATAAAATGATGTCCATATGCCCACATAGATGGGAACAAATGCACCTAAACAAAGTGAAAAAATCACAATGTCATGTGTCTAATAACCCGACCAATAAAATACAAAATTTAGATGTTACAATTCAAAGGTTCATTATGAATTAAAAAATGTACACAAAGAGATTATTACTGAGTTTATTCACCCAATCCCTATGTTTAGTGATTCCTCTTCAACACACGTGTAATGACCAGATGCACCATAGTTCTCTCTAACTTGGTCAACAACCTAACTGTTGGGACATATCATTGACATATTTAATTTTAAATGATTAGGATAAGTCATGATTCTACCATTCAACCATATGAATTATTTGTTGTCACTGTCCCATTTCCTCCTCTTTTGTTTGTACAATGTGACCCACAACTGTGTTTCCTCTGAATTGTAAAGAATTGATTTATTGATGGCGTCAATTTTTGAATTCACTGGTGTATATATTCATGAAATAAAACTGACATATAGTACGTATGAATCAAAATATACAAATTGAAGTTCAGTGTGAAAAGTTAATTTGTAGAAATTTGACAAACGATAAGTCACTTACTCTACGTTATTAAGCACCTTTTTCCATTCATTTGGAGAATCTACCCTTATCTTTTGTCTTCATCCGTTTCGCCRTCCCAAATCACCACACATGTTGTGTTGTCATTTGAATTGATGTACTCATTGGAATAATAGAAAGAATCATATGATATCTACCTCTCTTCCATAGACCCCTCGAGTTTTTCCATTTGTCGAACAAATCCTTTCAATTTCTTCATGTAACTCTCTAAGAATAACATCCAATGATAAGAGAGCACTCCAACTAATTGAACCTCATATACTAGGTGAATCAGAAGATGAACTTGCAAGCCTACGAAACTCGTCAGCAGTTCCTTCTCAAACATATAAACAATCTCAACTATCTCTTGATGCCACTATGGAATGCTGTCCATTTGAATCTTCTCTGATGTGATCCAATGTAAAAATGAATATAATTTAGATATGACACATCATAGGTCATGGGGGAAGTCATGGTTCACACACCCATACACGAGCAAAGGATAATGACACTACAAAGTAAAAACATACAAAATTAATTGTGTTTTATCGCATGGAAAAAAAATTGAAACAAATAATAAAATCATGTTTTTGACATACGTACTCTTAGAAGGTTCAAATAGTCATGTGATTTCAACCCCGAAAAATGGTCTTCCACAATGAAGGCACCTTCACACCAAATATAACTTCATTTTCCAAATAAATATCATCTTTCTTCAAAATCCATGGGACATCACCTTCTTTGAAATACCAAGGGGGACCAACCGCTCCTCTACTTTATTGTCTTGGCCAATGTTTCTTTTTAGTTTTTGAAGAAATAATATCTCTCCTAACAACTAATGTGTCTTTTTATTTTGATGATATGTGCCTCCATAAAAAAGATAAAACATTTTTAAATATATGTGTGGGCACTAGTAAGTGAGCAATATTAAGATTCTCCCAATATGGGAGCTCATAAAAAATAGATTTCCTCTTCATCCCAATGGGAAATTTCTTAACAAAAGTGTCAAAGTTTTTTGGATCATTGAACATAGGCTCCCAATTTGAATCAAATATTTCTAAAATATACTTCTCCTTCTCTCTCTCATATGCTCTAAGCCATTTTGTTGGTGTCATTATTGCAGGAATTTGGGTTCTCTTTTGTTTACCATTGAAAGTGGATGTTTCTCTTTTGTAAGGGTGTTGTTCTATGAAGAGAACCCTGGAGAAGTTTTACACTGGATTCCATTAGTGGTTGGGACACCTAGCCTTTAGATAAGGTACACAACATTTACATCCATGATACCCTTTTATTATAAAAATTGTGAATTAAATATGCCAAAACATATTGTTACAGATATAAACATATCAATAAACATGTAATTTCCCAGAGAAAACTCTGAATCCTTAAGAATCCTGTGTGGTGTAAGGATATATGCCATACGATGTAATGTAAAACTCTTCATTGTTGTGATGGGTATTGATACATCGTATCCATGTATCCATTCCCATAATTCCTTCAATTCATCTACCAATGGTTGTAGGTAGACATCCATATTCTTCACTCGTATTCTACTAGAGACTATATGACCCAAAATAAGATGTTCATTCTCCACGAAAAACCATGGGGGGGGTATTTTTATTGATCACTACTACAGAACAAACATAATAGTTGGTTTTTTGGAGAGAATATGGGTTGATTTCATCCATGGCTATGCTGAATTGTAGACTTCGTACTTCATCCTTGAATTTTTCGGGCCATGTATCATCTATATGTTTCATGGCTATTGAATCTATTGGGATTCACATAACTCCCGACTCAATTCTATGTGAGGCATGCCATCCATGAAACATAGCTAATTATTTGCAACAAAAGATCATTTCAATCCTTGGGGTTATAGGCATGTGCCTCAATATCTTATGAGGAGGACCATGTGATTTACAATTTTTATTTGATTTATGGTGCCTACCATGCCCACATTTCAGACTTATCTCTTTGTATGCATATTCTCCTCTATATATAATACAATCATTTGAATATGAATGATATGATATGTACTCAATACGAACATTTTTAACATCTTATTTGTCTCTTCACAACTATCGGGCAGGACATTATCACTCGAAATAACCTTATCTTTAAATAACATGTAGTTAATGGGAAATAAAAAATTACAATGTCATTTAACGTTCATAAAATCAAGCGTTTTTAATTTTGATTGTCTAACACGATTTCTCAAAATGTAAGGGAATTGATGGTCAATTACCTCAATATTTTCAAGAAACATGCATTTGACATGCAAAACTTTTTTTTTCAAGTTGTACAGTAACATTGTTGTCCCCAACTAGGTAGAATTTGACCAGCTAGGTCCAAATATAGGGGTGGTGGAAGCAAAGTCAAGGATTTTGAAAAAGGTATCAGTGATATAAGCATAAACCCCTAGATGATTATTTTGGAATGCATCTAACAAAATTTTCTCCATGGAAATCGTATCCTGTAAATAGTCATCCATAACAACCTCTCTTTGATTGAATCATTGCCAACTTGTGAAGAACTACTTGTTGACGTGCGAAATTGACCGTTCGTCAACTAGGAGAGTGGAACCGGTCCGGGGTTGTCTAATAACCCAAGCCGTTTGGGATGAACCACCCTGACGGGTTTAGCGGCTCCGTTAGCCGATCTAAGTCCTAAGAAAACAAAAAAAGAAAACTACTCTAAATTAACTAATCTAACTAAAAACAACTATTAAAACAAACTAAAACAAATCTAACTATTCTATATACAATCTACTATCTAATACTATTCTAACTCTAAGAAATTAAATATCTAACTACTAATAGAAATAAATCTTATTCACAAAATATACAATATTTACAATTTACAGATTTGAATGAAAATCTGAAAAACTCATTTGTATTCTTCCCAAAGACAGAGAGAGATATTTTTTGTTGATTTTATAATTTTATGAACAAGAAATAAAACTAAAACTAACTAAACCAAACAACTAAAATACTAACTCTAACTACAAATCTAAACTAATATATTTATCTAGCTAAACTACTTAAATTATACTAACAAACTAACTATTAAATACTAAATAACTGACCTGAAGAAACGCTCCAGGTTCATCCTGTGTGTAATGATTTTTTTTTAGCTGATCGGACGAAGAAATCCCGCACCGAATTACCCAGGAGCTTCTTGTAAACAAAAGTTGCAGTGCTCTTCAAATATGATTACAGGACAAACAAGACATAAAAATTACAGCAACCAAATGATTTATAAATCTTTACAGTTAGATAAATCTATATGCCAAGATCTATATAAAATGATTCAATTAACGAAGAAGAGAAATATGTAATTCATTAATTGAAACACAGTAATTGTTGTACTTTTAAAAATAATAAAAGAGATCATATTATGGATAGCACATTAATCAAATCATATCATCCTGCAATAGATTATGATAGCTAAAGTAGTCTATAATCAACTACAAACTGACATGCATAAAACATGAAACAAAAGATTGATATATTGAAAGTGAAAGCTGTAGCAATAACATCAAATCTCGTCTCAGATTGTATTAGAAATCCATAGCCTGGTTCTCCCACAAGTGAGGATGATCCTTATTACAAAAAATAATAAGTATTTAAAGACTTTCGACAGGGTAAAACATCCCTGTGGAAGTTATCAAACTGTTTACAGAAAATCTGGGAAAATATCCCAAGTCTGACTAAACTAGGAACCCAAAATAAAACTGTATCACACAAATATCTCCTAGACTTCCACATCATGCCTAATGAAATTCGGATGTACCTGAAAAAGGTAAAAAATGGACAATTTAGGAGAATATTTTGTTGATAGAACTGATAAAAATCTAATCCTAAAGACTAGCTACAGAATCTTGCGATTCTGTAGCTGGTCTAAATCAGACACAGAATCAGCATTAAAATTAATTCAAATCTTTAAAGAATTAAATTCAACTATTAACAAGTATCTAGTAGCTATTTGAAAGACAAACGAATCACTCAAATCAAATTTGTTATACTAATTTGAAATCAAACAAGACTGAAATCAATCAAATGACTACAGAGATGCATGTACTCTGTTTTGACCAATTCGGGTAAACAACATCGTATCGAATAACTGACAGTAGTGAAATCGATTCATGGACAAATTGAAATCAATACAAAAATTGCTTCATCTACCCACAGATCACTTCGAATCCAAACTGAATCAACCGGATCATTTTCAAAATTGATCGCACCATATTTAACATAAACAAACAATCCATGCTATTAGCGAATCAAATCAAAACTGGTATGTAATTATCACAAATGAAATCATCATGGAATTAATCGGTTGATAACATGATCTGTAGGAATTCGTTTAGTCATTCGTTATCACCAATTGGGGGTGAACACAATCAATTTACAGTCCATGAAATCATTACTTGAATTCATTTCAAAACGATCTACTAGCCGAATTTTCTCACAAGAATCCAACAGAGATAACATATGTCGATCTGAGTTTAACAAACTCGTTTTGAAAATTAAGATCAACAGAGCAACATTCAATCTATTTTTGATACGAATCCAACTCAAAACAGGCAATCGTATTAACTCAAAACACACAGCAATCCAATCCAAACAAGAGAGATTTGAACAAATTGAGTTTGTTACAGCCGTTATGAATCAAACAGTTCCATGATTTCAGTGAAGAGATCTTCGACACAGGTCAGATATAATCCAAATCCGAACGAGAATGTTGATAAAACAGAGTCGTTTTTCCAATTTAAAAGACTACATCGTAACAATCAAGCCAATTCAATCCTATGAAATCGTTTAAAAAATCAAATCATACAACGAAATCATATCAAATCAAAACATAGTCGTGCTCTAATTTTAGCATAAAAACCTTCTGTTTAGATCACATACAAACAAAATCCAATTGAAAGAAAAACCCATTGATTTCATTAATTCGAATCACTAGAATTATTCAAAATGAATCCAACTCTATGAAAACCAATCAATTGCTAAATTGGGCACGACCAAATCGTGTAATCAAATCAAAACTATATTCGATTTTATAACCGTTTTGATAATCAAACCATGTCAAAGTCATTTTGAATAATAAACAGACTTTTCAAAACTCAAAAACCAATTCACTATATTAATCCAAGCAATTGATAAAAGGAAATTGATATCAAAATTCATACCTGGATGATGAGCAGACAACTTGGTCATAACATTTTGGAATTGACGACGGTTGTAGCCGATTCGACATTCCTAAAAAAGATGGAGCCAATGGTTTTCTGCTTCTTATCATTAGCTCGAAGCTTGTCCCTTTCACTAGTCAACACTGTAACTTGGTTTTCCAACGCTTTGATTTTCGATTGAAGTAAGGGAATGTCTGTATAGTATCATTCTAGCCACACATCACACTGGTTGCATGATGACTGCCCGACAGTCGAGGGTTTGGGGGAATTAATGAGGGTTTTGTTAGGTAGTTTGATCCCTGGGTAACTGGGATTGTTCCTTAGGCACGGGGGAAAATTAGAAACGAAATCATAGGGTGGCTCGGAGCACAAAGCTTGAGAGTAAGGGTACTCACTAGCTAGGAAGCGTTCGATGTTAGAGTCTGAGTCTTCACTGAGGACTATGGGCTTCTTCTCAACACTAGGTTTAGGTTTATTCTTAGCCAGTATCGAGATAAGTCGAGCATTCTTTTTACCTTTGCCGTCGACAGTAGGGTTTCCCTTGACCTTTTTTCTCACAGGATTTTTAACAGCCTCTGTCTTGGCTATTGTGATGTCGGGTAGATCGATATCAGGGTTGACCGAGGGTTTAGGAGAGGGTAGAAGGGTATGGAAAGGCACGGGTGGCCCGACCTTAGTCACACTAACCATGGGCTTGTCAATTTGGACAAGCTCTGTATCAGCAAAACCATTCCGAGAGATAAAAGCTTGCCAACTATCACCATGGAGATTTAAGTGATGAGCAACGATGAGTCTGATTAGGCCATGGTGTAACAAGCTACTATCGGCCTTTTCTCTTTTAAACCTCTTAGCCATTTTATAAATACTTCGATGGAAATAAAAAGGCATATTCGATGGATAACCCATAAAATTCATTAACAGTCGAAGGTGATAAAGAAAAGCCAGTCCATATCGACCCTCACAGGTCACGAATTGTTTAACCACCATCAAAATATCATGCCATCTTGGTTTAAGCATGGAAATTGGCATACCTCTGTCACATGATGTAACCTTTCGTGAGACAAACAGCAAAGGCCATGGTACCTCCTCCACTTTAGATTTTTTAAACCATCGTTGGCCCGTGGATGCTAACCCTATGGAAGAGCTAATGAACTCCTCATTTAGCTCAAGATGAATGCCGCCTAATTTGGCCCTACACCCATCAAAAGTCATGGCGAACTGTTGTGCAACAAATAGATTAAAACCCTCAAACCGTTGTACAAACGTGAGCCAACCACTATCCTCTAAGTCTTTCCGGGCGTTATCAAACAGTAGCAAGGCTTCACTGCCGTTCGGCTCAATTCGCACCACTGGTGCCATAAACAAGGTTCACAGTAAGCGATGTGAATGAGCCAGGGTTTGAACATAGCACACACAGGAGAAGGACGCTCGAAGGGTTACCGATGCTAGCAAAGGTGAAACAGTGATAAGGGGAGGCATTATTGACATCGTGCGAAGGTGGTGGAGCTATTTGCTGGATATGCAGAATAGTCATTACCAATGGTACAACTGTCGACGCTTTCAACTATTCAAATCACAACGCATAAGTGTTATAACTATGCCACTTCAATCAATCAAAACCTTTGGTTAGTGGATAAACCATTCGCGCAAGCAATAGTTATAGTCCCAAAACCAAACAAATAAATTGAAATCAATACCAATGTTTTGACTATGTGACATGCATTGTATAGAACAATTCATACCAAGAGTTTAACCAATGTGCCAATGCATTTTATGTATACCAATGTGCCAAGTGGATTGATCAAATAACATGTAAACACAATCCCCAATGTATCACAAACTCAATGAAACAAAATCACACAATAAATCCAAGAATGTCAAATGAGTACATATCAAAAGGTCTTGCCAACTGTATAATGATAAGTAAAATATAAACGTAGGTGGGAATATCGACAAAGAGGATAACGACAATTCAATAATGATTTTAATGCAACTTGGAAAGACCAAGTTTTCACGCTTACAGTCGTGAAAACAAAAACGAAGGCAAGTGTGCAAATATCGCAAAAATAAAAGTGTCGTTTTATTTGAGAATTGCGACGAAAAATTAAGGTTTGCAAAACACTGGTGTAGGTAGCTTATAAGATAGTGGAAAAATGTGAATTGGCTGCCAACACTACTCTTGTTGTAGTCATTCCTAATTGGAGAATCTGGACATAGTGGGAATTGAATAGGTGGTTGATTCAACCATTCTTGGTAAACTTCCTCTCCGAGTTGTGCCCTTACTGCAACCTTCTCTCGATTTGACATTGTAGTGGGGTGAAATGAAACATGATAGGTAGGTCGCTCACCATCAGAATCCTAATTTCAAAAATATTGAACATTAGAACATTGATAATATTAGTAATAACAATGCATTTGGTTTGTTCAAATTACATTATGCCAAACAATTATTACCATCGTTGACCTAGGATTGCGTCTAGAAGATGGCATGTTACAATTGGTAGGGTAAAGAAACTGTCCATTTTCATCTACCAACTGCTTGCGATATATTTTTCCTAATAAGAGATTCCGACATTTTTGAAATGGTGGAATTTTTTCTACATATGAACTTGATTCTGAATTAAGATCCTGCAAATTTGGATACATTTTTATTCAGATTCACATGGATAAAAAAATTAAATTCAATTAGATAATAAAAAAAATAAAATCTAAACTTACTGGAGATGGAAAGGGAGAACTACATCATGGAATTTGAGTAATATGGAAAGGGTTGGAATTTGAAGAATTGACCATTTGATATTATAATATTTTCTCCCTGCATTTGAGCAAAATCAACAATAAATTTTTAAGAATAAGATGACTTTAAGAGAAAAATTTGTACTATAAAGTACTACAAGTCATGTGGATGTATCCTAAAAGATAATTCAAGATGAATATACTATTTTATGTGCAAATAAAAATCCAGATAACTTTTAAAGAATAATTGTGTGCTTATTTAAACAAAATGCATTGGTGTGTCTATAACAATATAAAGCACTTGGGCGTTTAATTACTAATTGCACTGGTTCTCAATATTTCAAATAAATAAAAAAGAGTTTTATGATATCGGTGCTCCAAAAATATTTAGCACATCGGTGCTTTGTATAACCAAGCACATCGGTGAGTTATATTAATAAACACATTGATGTTTCGAAAAACTTAAAAAAAAAGAGCGTCTTTGTTTTTTTACAATTGAAAAAATGAGCGGGAATTTATTTTTCGAAAAATGAATTTCATAAAGTCCTTTAAATAGTAAGAAGCTATACACTATTTCATTATTTTTCCAAAATTTAGAAAAACAAAATTATTCAGAAGATAAGAATTTGAAGGGTATGGTGATTCATTGAAAACCCTTTTGGAGAATTTTTTTTATTCGGAAGATTAGAATTTGAAGGGTTTTGTGATTCGCTCAAAACCTTGCATAGTAAAAATTTTAAATTTTATTGTTGATTTTAATAATATTTTTTTTACGTTTTTTATCCCATTTATATTTAATTAAAATTAAAAAAATAAATAAAAAGAAAATCATACTTACCTTAAACCCTTTCTTCTTCTTGCTTATGTGACTGCAAAATTTCACCTTAAGGTTTAACTCCCTCTATCACTTCACAATTAGGGCTTTTCATTTTAGGAATTTTGGATTTAATGTGTTTTTGTTTCTATATATAAGGAATTTGGCATGTGATGCAAGAGAAACACTTATTTCATTGGATCCAAACGTTTTTGACCCTATCACGTTTTAAAAAAAAATAGTTTATGGTTAACGATGAGTCGATTTGACTATAATGCACTGGTGCACTTACTGGTCAAGCACACAGGAAATGTTGTAACATAATTTAAAAAAAAATTATGTTCATCGGTGTGTAATTGTTTTTGGTTATTTTTTTCATTCATGGTGTTTTTTTTTTGTTTTCGTTTTTTACTCTAGTCACAGTGTTGTTATCGATACATATCACACCGTTGTAATTTAAAGTATTTAAAAAAAATATGTTTTCCTGTTAATGTGTTTCTTGTATCGAATACACCGATTCTTTCATATTATTAAGGCGATGCGATTCTTTGATATTATTAAGGCGC
>SNQJ01S0049012.1:130645-149006 GCA_010110895.2 Picea sitchensis | reverse complement strand
TTGTTTCTTCTACACACGCGCACACACTTTAAACAAAAAAAAAATTGCACCTGTCTCCGGATTTGTTGTCGTAACAAGGAGGGTCTTTACAAGGACCTTGATGTGTTCTTATTCGAGTTTGATGTCCTATGTAGAGGTTATGACTACACCTCTAAACCCCAAAAGCTAAATCTATTTCCTTCTAATTTGAAAGGAGCAACTTTACAATGGTTTATGGGATTAGGAGGAGGAACTATAAATTCCTGGGATGAAATGAAACAAGCCTTCCTTAAGAAATATCAAGACTACTGTAGAACCAAGGATTTAAAAGATGAAATATTTCAAATGAATGCAAAAGAAAATGAAACACTAGAAGAGTGCATTGAAAGGTTTCAATATAACTTGCAGAGATCACCTTATGATACACTACTAGGCGAGGTACTTAAAGCTACTCTAATAAAAGATATGAAGGATGAATGGGTAGAAACATTGAATTTAATGGGAAAAGGTGATATTTAGTAAGAAACTTATGATAACATTATCCAATTGTGCATCAGGTGCTCACGTGGAAGTACACGAACCAGATCGAGAATACAGGCTCCGCTCACTAGAAATAACAATATTACTAGTGGTGGTGTCGCCCGAGCAAAAGTTGGTAATCTTCTAGAAAATTTTAAAACAGACATTTTGAGTACTCTCACTACACAATTGGATGTTCTACAGGTTAAAAATAAACAAGAAAAAGTAGAGAATTCATTGGCCATATTTTGTCCACGATGTAGAAGGAAACATGGTTCAAGGGAGTGTCCCTTAGATGTGGTTCAGATTTGTGCAATCTGTGCCAAATACCATTCGAGAGAACAATGTCCTTCACTACCAGGACTAAAAGTTGTCTTTAAAGAAGAAGAAGAGGAAACAAAGCCAGTATATCTGATGGATCAATGTCACCAATGGAAGGCTCAATCCCCAGGTATGCTACAAGATCCTTCTTATTTCTTTTCTGGGCAGTATAATCAGCACCATAATTTTGGAAATGCATGGCAGGGCCAAACATTTGCTAACCCCACCTGGCAGTCCCAACAATATCCTACTACACCCTTTCCAAATCAACCAGTTTATAATCCCACTTGGTCTAACCCGCAATACCCTACCCCATGCATATCTTCCCAAGCTCGAAATTGGAATCAAAACTGGAAGCACCCCATGGGAATGACCAACCAACCCATGGGAATGGCTCCCCAAGTTCATCCCACTTTACAAGCTCCACTTCAATTACCCCAGAATTCTCAGCTTCAAATGTTCCCTCAATTACCAGCTCAACCCAACACAAATCCTAATAACAGACCAACCTAGCTTGTGCAAATTGTTGAAAATTTGGAGGGTGAGACTAACTATGTGGGTTACAATGAACTCCAATTGAGATTAGGGCGTACAATTTATCCTTAGGAAAGTAACATTCATTAAGAACAGGAGAATGAGAATAATATACAACCAACAATAAAACCATCGACTATGGTCATAAAATAAGAGACAGAATAGGGGGAAAACACAGTTGAGCAACATAATCTTGATGTAATTCCTCCTCCCTTATTTCCTGAGAGGATAATGATAGAAAAACCAGCTATATATCCTAACTTTTATATCGTTGGGGAACTAAATCATGTGTGTGTTAAAATTCCACTCCTCTAGGGTTTACAAGGCATCCCAATTTATGCAAAAACAATTAAGGAATTATGTGGAAATAAGCTCGGAAGGAAAACTAAGGACCCATCAACTATTCACGTGGTATGAAATTTGTCCAATATTATTTTAGGCAAGCAGGAGCCGATCAAGTATACAGACCCAGGGAATCCCATGGTAACAATTCAGATAGAAGGTTGTTTCTTTCCAAATACACAAGTCGATTTGGGGTAGCCATCAATATTCTAACCACTGAGACTTGTAATGTCCTGGGTATCACCTCCTTCAAGCCTACTTCAATTATGTTAGAATTGGGTAATATATCGATGGTTAAACCATTCGACACATTATAAGATATAACAATTTCAGTCAACTCTTGGGAATATCTAGCTGATTTCTTAGTTATTAACCCAATAAGTAGAATCGATGGACACCCATTAATATTTGGAAGACCATGGTTTGCAACAACAGATGAATACATAGGACGTCGCATAGGAAACATGACAATTCCTAGAGGAAGTACCACAAAGAACCTTATCATGTATCATCCAGCTAAACCAAGTCTTCCTATCATACATCAGCAGTTGAAACCACCTAGATATCCAAAAGAAAACCTACGAGCTCCTCTTACACTGGAAGAATCTCTTGGGCTCAAAAACCAACTAGAAGATGATGCGATTAGTAGCTTCATTAACAACCCAGCCGCTATAGGCAACCCAACATGTAAAATGATAAAATCTATTTTAGATAATGAAGCACAGGGAGATCCTTTGAAAGAACTGATGGAGAAATAGATTCCCACTACTGTTGTCCATAACAACATACCATTTGAAATTGAACCAAGGAGGTTTATGAATATTAATGCTAATTTGAATGAGAAACAACAACAAAAAATGATTCAGATCCTTTCTAAATATCAATAGGCTTTTTCTTGGGAGTATCCCGACATGAAGGGAATTGATCCCCCAGTCTGTACACATCATATCTATATTGAGAAGGATGCTCGACCCATTCGACATCCCCAACGAAGATTGAATCCTCATCTAAGGGATGTTTTTAAAGAAGAGTTACAAACATTGTTGGATGTAGATTTCATATATCCTATTTCAAACAATCGATGGGTCTCTCCACTAGTAATCGTCCCCAAGAAGAATGGGAAGTGGAGAATCTGTGTAGACTACAGAGAACACAATAAAGCTACCCAGAAGGAGCACTTTCCCCTACCTTCTATTGATCAGGTCCTTGATACTTTAGCAGGGAAGCCATTTTTCTTCTTCCTAGATGGATTTAGTGGTTATAATCAGATTTGGATTGCTCCAGAATACCATGATAAACTACATTTACATGTCCCTAGGGTACCTTCGCATATGGAGTATTTCCCTTTGGATTATGTAATGCTCCAACTACATTCCAAAGAGCTATTTTAAGCATATTTTCTGTTTTGATTAATGAAGGACTTTAAGTTTACATGGACGATTTCACCCCTTATTGCATTTAATTTGATCAAGATCTAAGAAATCTGGAGAAGGTACTAGAATGATGCATTGTTACCAAACTATTTTTGAGTCATGAGAAATGTCATATGAGATGACTGAAGGTGTGGTACTAGGACACTATGGTTTTGCAGATGGAATCAAGGTAGACCCAACAAAAATAGAGGTAATCCTTAATCTACATACACCTCATACAAAAACTGAGGTATGTAGTTTCCTTGGCTGTGCAGAATATTATTGAAGATTCATAGAAAAAATTTCAAGAATAGTTGCACCTTTACATGCTTTAACTGGTAATGTGGAATTTTAGTGGTCTGATAAGTGTGATGTTGCATTTGCAGAACTCAAAATGCGGGTTTCAACAACATCGGTGCTAAGAGGACCAAACTAGGAATTACTATTTCACATCTCTTTAGATGCATCAGATATCACCATAGGCACTTGTTAGAAAAACAGGACCGTGGAGCAATAAAATAAAACAAATGTGGAAACAAAACACAGAAGATACACAATACAAGAGAGACACAGATTTACGTGGTTCACCTAGTGAGGGCTACGTCCACCAGAGAAATTTCCAGGTCCTTTCTTTATTATTATCCAACAAAATGAAGGGATACAACCTACAACAAAACCCACTGTAACTTCCTCTTCTTTTTCTCACAGTCTCCTCTCTCATAATACAATACTGGCCAACATACATAGCCACAATACATTTCCCTCATAAAAGAGGGTTGCCTTCTAGGGAAAAAAACCCTAACATAATCTCTATCGTTAGATCTACGACCTTATAATGAACAGTCTAGATTTACAATGAAATTACAATATACTTTTACAAGGCAATTTTTTCTTTGGGGGCTTCGCCCCCGAACCCCCACTACGGGCCCACTTGCCCCCAAATCCCCGGTTATGGTACCCCACCCTGCACTCCCGTGATGGAAGAGTGTACATACTTATGGGGTGTAAACTTCATGGGGTATAAACATGGTGAAAGTAAAATACCTCTAAATCGAGGGAAAATAACCGGGCTCACAACCAACAATCTCCCACTTGGAGGCCCGATATCAACAACTCCACCGGTGTTGTATATGTTGGACTCACGAACCTTCTTGGACTGGCAAATTTCCTACTCATCTTCATCTTCATTCTTGAAGACCAAGCTGGCAGCCCGAGGAACAAGAACTTCGGTTTCTCCACAGTTCTACTCCCTTTGTTAACATGTCACGGGGATTCACAGCTAGTGTGTATCTTTTCCATGTATTCAATTGTCCATCTTCCAAGGAGGATCATATTAAATTAATTTACCTCAAATGTATATGCTTAGTATTGAATGGAGAAATTTTGAGTTCTTTGCAAGGTGAATGGCACTCGGTACATCCGCGGTACAACATGTTGTTATCACTTATTTCCCAATTCCTCCATCAACATTTTTAACCAAATCATCTCTTTACTAGCCTGCGTAGCAACAACATACTCCGCCTATGTTGTTGAAATTGCAACTTAACTGCTACTTGAGTTTGAAATCCAACTTCTTTATTCATTCCAACTATAAGTAAAACATACCACAATTGCTCCTCCCTACTGTCTTTTATCACACGCCATATACGGATAACATATCCACGTAGAAAATATACGAACCTCCAAAACATAATGCATGTGTAGTAGTACCTCTCAAATACACGAGAATCCACTTCACTTGCCTCCCAGTATTTATTTACACGGATTGTTCATATACATCCCTTGACTCCCCTTTGCATGTGCAATATCGGTCTTGTGAAAACCATTTCATACATCAAGCTACCAAGCTAGCGATGAATATGGGACCACGGACATATATTCTATCTCCTCCTATGTCTTGGGATACATTTCCTTAGTTAATTTGAAATATGGGTGGAGGTGTACTATTTGGTTTTGCATTATGCATTCTAAACCTCTCCAACACCTTCTCTATGTACTCACCACGAGACAATGTCAATTTGCATTTTTCTTGTCTCTTGTTATTCTCATACCGAGTTTTCTTTGCGACACCCAAATCCTTCATCGCCAAATGAATTGGCTAATTTCTTCTTGAGCACATTTATATCCACGCATATTACACCACGCAGCAGAAGCATGTCATCTACATACAATGGCGAGATAATATAGCTTCCATTTTCCTGGCCTTTTAAAATAAACACAGTGATGAGAATGGCATCTATTATAACCATGTTTTGTCATAAACATATCAAACTTAGGATACCATTGCCTTGGGCTTGCTTTGGGCCATATAATCTCTTCTTCAACTGCATACCAAATTCTCCTTCCCTTTGACCTCATACCCACAATGGTACTTTACATATAAATCTCTTCCTCCAAATCCCATGGAGAAAGATGTTTTACATCTAACTATTCAAGATGCAAATCTTCTATTTCCACAAGACTTAAAAATAGTCCCTGTCGAGAGTCATTTTAACAATGGAAATATTTCATCAAAATCTATACCTTTCTTTTGTGCAAAACCCAGCACAACAAGTCTAGCCTTGTACCTCTTTTCTCCTCCATCTTCTTCCTCCAACTTGTAAGCCCATTTGTGCATGATATATATGCTTTCACGTGGAGCAGCCGAGACCAAGTCCTAAGAATGCAGTTTATTTACCAAGGGAATCCATTTCCTCTTTCATGCCTTGCTCCCACTTCTTTTTGGAGTCTACCCGCATTGCCTCTTCATAACATTGGTTCACCAGAATCAGTCGTAACAATAAATAATATAATGAAGGAGAGTATCATTCGAGGATCACTTAACTTTGTGATAGATCTTCTAACAACACTTGGAAGGTGTTTGAGGTTACACAATTGCCCCTCTTGTTGTACATTTTGATTTTGAGGAGTTCCTTTGGAATTTCTTTTTAATTGATCTCATCAAGCACTGTGAATCTTATTTTTAGAACTTTCTTATTTCTTTCTCCGCAATTGATCTTTGTACATGACTTTTAGGCTTGAATATGAAATCTCTACTCCCAATGATTTTGTTATTTTTCATAATCCCATAAGTGATAACCTAAATCCCATTAACACCATATCCAATAAAGGGACACTTCTTGGTTTTGCCTCAAGCTTTGTTCTATTTTCTTTATCAATATGGACAAATGATTCACCCAGCCAAAGTTTTCAAAAATAATAGGTTACCTTTTTTCTTGTCCATTCTTCCTTTGGAATTCTACCATCAAAGAGCTTGAAGGTCCTCTATTTATTAAGTAAAAATAAATATCTATAGTTTGCCCATAACTATAAGGGAAACTAGCATGCAATCTCATGCTCCTTACACACTCCATGATTTCCACTGTTCATCCTTTCTAAAACCATTTTCTTGTGGTGTTTGTGGAGGCTGTCTTCTCTCTATGAATCCCATGGTATGAGCAGGTAATCATCAAACTCCTTGTTTTATTATTCACCTCCATTATCTTATCGAGACACTTCAAACTTTTTTTCTGTCTCATTCTCAACTAAAGCTTTCCATTTTTTCTTAAAAGGTATCAAAACATCATATTTTTATTAAATGCAATAAACCCAAAGTTTTTCTAGTTGCATCATTAATAAAAAGTAACATAATAATGAGAGCCACCAGAGATGATACTTGAGTTGGTCCCCATACATTTTCATGCACAAGCTCTAACCTTTCGATGCTGCTTTTCTTTTCCGACTATGAAATCGACTCTCGTTTGTTTTCCATAAACACAATGCTCCTGAAGTCCAAATCAATTTGTTTAGATCGTAACAAATTTATTTTGTGAATATCTGCATACCCTTCTCACTCATGTGTCCCAACCCTATGATGCCATGAGTGTTGTATCCACTCCTATAGAGAAGCTAAAGATATAGAAAGTCAGTATTACCAGTACATAAAATACAATGTACCTACCTTCTCTCCTTTAAGCTATCACCAATGATCCTTTGATTACCTTCCAAGTATTATTCGTAAATATGGATATAAAACCTTCCCTTGCCAACTACCACAATTTGAAATTTAATTTTTTCCTTAAATTTGGAATATTTCTTACCTCTTTCAACAACCATTGGTTTCCATTTCATTTGCTTTATTTTTACCTTTCCCGTTCCAACAATTTTGCATGGTGCATCATCACCCAAATGAACTTACATCCAATCACCTTGAACATAATCTAGAAATGTTTCCTATGGGGTGTGGCATGAAATGAAGCCCGAATCTACCACCCAAGACTTCGAAATATTATCTATAGAAGAATCAAAGCATCTTGTAACACATCACTTATTACATTTGCTGATTTCTCTCTGTTGTCCATCTCTTTGTTTCTTTGGAGCTCTGGAGTCTTTCTTCAAATGTCCTTTCTTCCAGCAATTCCAACACTCTATCTTTTCAAATTAAGTTTGGATCTTCCCCTTCCTAGAATTCCCACGGTTCCGCGAGCCCTTTCCTCTATCGTTTTGTCTTTGTTCTCCATGTTCAATGCATTGCATGATGTCTCACACGATTTCTTTTTCATGCCAGCATTTCCTCACTAAGGATAACACCAACAACATCATCAAATTTTAAAGTATTTGAACCCGAGGCAGAGTTACTTACGACCATGACCAAACCATTCCATCTTTACGACAATGAGCACAAGATTAGAAGACCTAACCTCATCATCAAAGTCCACTTTTCTGAGAACTTAGTTGATTAGTAGCGATTATTAAATTCATTTTCAATGATCACCCAGCAGACCCACCTTAGACATCTTCATGTTAATAATCTCTTCATTAAATACCTTATTGGATCTTTGAGGGTTTTTCATACAATTTGGCCAATGCATCCATCAAACCCTTCATTGTCTTTTATTGCGAAATATTGAAATCCCTGCTTATCCGGGCTCAGCCGTGTCGTTCCTAGAGCCTTGCTTCTGTCAAGAATCTCCCATTCTTAGTCATTCATGTCCCGCGACTGCTTTGTTACTTAGGCTCAATGGTAGGAATAGATCCTTACGATATAAATAATCTTCCATCGCATCTTCCATAACTAGTAGTTTTGGCCGTTAAATTTCGACCCTAAACTTTCCGTCTTAGGCATTGCTCCCACTCGAACCAGGAACCCTCTTTTCACCGCGGTTATATGCGCAGCTCGATACCTGGTTGTTAGAAAACAAGACCGTGGAGCAATAAAATAAAACAAGCGTGGAAATAAAAGGCGAGAAGATACACAATAAAGAGAACCGCAGTTCACGGTGGTTCACCCGGTGTGGGCTTCGTCCACGGGAAAATTGCGGGAGTCCTTTCTTTATTCATTATCCGAATGAAGGGATACAACCTACAACAAAACCGTTGTAACTTCCTCTTCTTTCTTTCCGAGTCTCCTCTCTCGAGAGAATACAATGCTCGCCAACATACATAGCGCAATACATTTCCCTCATAAAGGGGTTGTCTTCTGGGGCAAAAAACCCTAACTTTTAATCTCTATCGTTAGAGCTGCGACCTTATAATGAGCAGTCCGGTTACAATGAAATTACCAATAAAATAAAACAAACGTGGAAACAAAAGACAGAAGATACACAATAAAAGAGAGACACAGATTTACGTGGTTCACCCAGTGTGGGCTACGTCCACCAGAGAAATTGCCAGGTCCTTTCTTTATTATTATCCAGCAGAATGAAGGGATACAACCTACAACAAAACCCGTTGTAACTTCCTCTTCTTTCTTTCACAGTCTCCTCTCTCAGAATACAATACTCGCCAACATACATAGCCGCAATACATTTCCCTCATAAAAGAGGGTTGTCTTCTAGGGCAAAAAACCCTAACATAATCTCTATCGTTAGATCTGCGACCTTATAATGAACAGTCCAGATTTACAATGAAATTACAATATACTTTTACAAGGCAATTTTTGCTTTGGGGGCTTCGCCCCCGAACCCCCGCTGGGGGCCCACTTGCCCCCAGACCCCCAGCCGGGGGGATAGCCCCCTCGGACCTCATAGAGGGGGTACCCCCCCTCTACACTCCCCCGTGTGGAAGAGTGTACATACTTCTGGGGTTTAAATACTTCATGGGGTATAAACACGGCTGAAAGTAAAAGACCTCTAAATCAGGAAGATAATCAGGCTCCACAACCAAGGTAGACCCAACAAAAATAGAGGTAATCCTTAATCTACATACACCTCGTACAAAAACTGAGGTACGTAGTTTCCTTGGCTGTGCAAGATATTATTGAAGATTCGTAGAATTTTTTTCAAGAATAGTTGCACCTTTACATGCTTTAACTGGTAATGTGGAATTTCAATGGTCGGATAAGTGTGATGTTGCATTTGCAGAAATCAAAAGGCTAGTTTCAACAACATTGGTGCTAAGAGGAACAAACTTGGAATTACCATTTCACATCTCTTTAGATGCATCGGATATCGCCATAGGTGCTTCCCTTGGATAGGAAGAAGACAAGAAACCTTATTACTCTCATTGAATTAAATTACACAGTAATAGAAAAATATTTTTTAGTCGTTATACACGCTATTAATAAATTTCACCACTATATAACAGGATATCCAATTATTCTATATACTGATCATTATGTTATTAAATATTTATCTAACAAACCAATTACTAATGGACATGTTACTCGGTCATTATTACTATTGCAGGAATTAAACATCACCATCAAGGATCGGCCCAGAAGAGAGAATCTCGTTGCATATTTCTTGTCTCACATGCCCAAAACAGATGACTCTTTGATAGTTGAAGACCAATTCCCATACGAACACTTGTTCGCTGTCACTATTAATACGCCATGGTACGATGATGTGGTGAATTATCTGGCAGCCGAAAAACTACCAGCACACCTGTCGGCAAGAGAAAGGAAACTAATCATTCAACGCAGTGCATGGTTCACCTGTATCGGTGGATATATTTTCCACACAAGGTTTGACCTCCAGATATGAATATGTGTAAGAGATGATGGAATTTACGATGTCTTGAAGGGGGTCATGATGAGCCCTGTGGCATACATTTTGTAGACCGCATAACTGGGAACAAGGTTTTACAGATGGGATATTATTGGCCCTCAATATTCAAAGACGCTAAGAAATATGTCCAGGCCTACGACAACTGTCAAAGAATGGGTTGACAAGGCCAATCTGATGAAATGCCCCTACAAGCACAAGTGGTAGAAGAACCTTTTGATAGATGGGCACTAGACTTTGTTGGCCCCTTCAATCCAAAATCAAAATAGAAAGCCTATATACTAGTTGCAATAGAGTATATGACCAAGTGGGTAGAAGCAGTCCAGTAACCTTTCAAAACACAATTGAGGAAGCATTAATCAAGTTCCTCTTTGAATTATTTTTACACTATGGATTACAAAGGGAAGTAATCACTAACGGAGGGTCACAATTTACAACAAATAAAATCATGACCACTCTACGTAATTATCACATCAAACACAGAACTACCTCCCCATACCACCCACAGGAAAACAAACAAGTGGAAAGTACCAATAAATTCTTGGAGGCAATCTTGACAAAAACAATTTCAACAAACCGTCAAAATTGGGTAGCCGAGCTTCCAAATGCCTTATGGTCCTATCGCACAACATGGCGTAATACTACTGGTTACTCTCCTTATCATCTATTCTTTGGCAAAGCGCCCATTTTTCCAATTGAATTTGAGATCAAGACTCTAAGAATTCCCCAGGAAATTGGACTCGATCTTATAGAGGCACACACACAACACTTACAATATCTTAATGAGTTAGATGAAGCACGCTTGTTCACCCTTCAATGCACAGTTGTTATTCAGCATCAGAGAGCTAGCTGGCATGATAAACATATCAAGAAGAAATCCTTCTAGAAAGGTGACTGAGTTATTCTCTATGATTCTAGATTTCAGGATTTTCTTGGAAAATTGTAGACAAGGTGGTTGGGACCATATGAAATCAATGAAGTTCATGATAACGACACTATCAATTTAGTTAGCATCGACGGGTCTGGTTCTCCTTTTCTGGTAAATGGACATCGACTATGACTCTACCATCATCCGCTTTGAAAAGAATCCTTTTTCTAGGAAGTAAGTAATGATTCTACTATTCAGATTTTAGCTGACTGGAAAGGTAACCCAACAACTTCAGCTTCATAAAATTGTTGTTTTCATCAACACTGTATATATTGTATATAGTTTTCTTTAATTATTTGATTGATATTTTATAATTTTTTTCTTTCTAGGAAAGTCACTTGGGAAAATAAGAACTAGAAGAGATGATTGTAATAAATACAATTAGCACTCTTTTTTGTTCCTTATCCAAAATTTCAAATCACTTTTGTCTCATTTTGCAAAATCCATCAAACATAAACCTTGTTTTACACAGGAGATGAATATGTTATGTTCCACTACAAAAATTCAGGCGACTACACTAAACGAATGCGTAGCTATATTAAAATGGAAAATGAATGCATGACAGTAACAAACCATCCAACACTTAGATCATTTTTTAACGAATTTAGTTGATCAATCCTAGATTTTCTAAAACAACAATTTCTGCAGGAGTTTTCCAATTATATAAGTGGATGGTTAAAACTAGAAAATCATCGTTTTCATTCATTTGAACATAACAAATTTCGTTCCCTTCGTACGATTGTTGTTCCATTTGCGAGTAGTGTCGTTCATCTGAAAGTAATGACTACCATCCCCTTTGTTGCGATTGTCATTCCTTGTTGAGGGTAGTGTCCTTCATTTGAAAATAACGAATGGCGTTCCCTTTGTCGCGATTGTCGTTCCTTTTTTTCAGATAATGTTGTTCCTTTTGCTATTTTTCCTTATTGTTGTTCCTTTCCCTTGAAAGCCATGATTTTTCATGAACAACATGCACTGTTAATACGTTTAGCCCCTCCTTTGGGTATGACCTTCACTAACTATTTTTCAACAACATCACTTCTAGTTATCATGGTAACGATTTTTCATTTTCGATTGTGGACTATCTAGCATACCTTATCGACTTGTTTTTGGATTGATTTCTCTGAATTATCTTAATATTTTTCATAATCCATAACCACTATAATTCATTTCTTTCCCTATATATATACATATACTTGAATGATAATTTTTCTTCATATCATAATAAGGAGTCTAAGGCACATTTTTACTTGGAATTATTACACTTCTTACGCCATCCCACACTCTTAAGGAGTAGATGAGCCCCCCTTAATAAGGCCTAAAAAGAAAGAAGGAAAAATGGAAATAAAAATTAAACATAAATAAAGAAAACAAACTTATCCCATAAAGGATAGGGGGTCTCATCATGAGCCAACCTACCACGATCATAAGATAATAACATAAGTGACATTCCCACTATAGCTACTGCACTAGGGAAATGGCCTTTGGAATTTAGCATCAAAGGAAAAGAGGTCTCATCACAAGCCAACTTGTTCACATAGGTTACAATATAGTGAGTGGAATTATCATTATTTGGATACCAAACAAAGATAGTGGTATTTTTGAGAAAAGATTATTTAAACTATTTATTAAGGATACAATCTCATCTATGGGTTAAAAGGAAACCACATAGAGGATATGGATGCCTGATGGAAGAAGAGGCTTTACCTGTGGTATAGAAGTTTATCTTTAATACACTAAGTTTTTTTTTGTGTGTTCCTAGACTTCCTTTCTTAACAATGAAGCTATCATTCTGATTATATCTAACACAAGGGAAAGTAACAAAGTTATGACATGTGGAATATTTCTAAAACATGAACAAATTTAGATTACTCAGAATCTTTTTCCTTAAACATTTTTGAACATAGGTATTTGAATTTGTACTTCCCACAAAAGAGTGATTATTGTTCATGGTTACCATTAAAGCGATTTTGAAGGTTATTAGTGATTGTTCTCCTAGCGGTGGTGGTGACGTAGTAATTACCCCTGACTTGAACTACTTGCCATCATTACACTCGCACATATCGATGGTCAAGGTCGACCATTTCATTTATCATGGGCCAGATATTCTGCACGTTTATCGATAGATCATAATGATTACAATTAATGGGAAAAATCATATTTCTTTATATATTTGTTGTTATGTGATTTTTACCATTTCTGGTAATATTTTCTCACAAGTTGGTCTAACTAAGTTTGCAGCCGGGAACGATAACTGTGTTGATTGTTTTACATAAGACATGGGAGGCCGAAGTGTCTTCCAAGAGCCCACATTGCTGCAAGTAACTGACCAATCAAGAGAAATTTTACATCGTCTGGGGTGGAAAGAATATTTCAACAGATTGTAGGGATATGGCATAAATATCATGCTAGCATTTTCTAGAACTTACATAGGGGAATCTCAGTGATTCGAGACATACAAATTCTGGTCATTGAGGAAATTATACCGGAGTTAAAATTCCCTCCAAATGAAAGCACACAGTTGATCGGGAAATACACATCACTCAAGGAGGTTGTGGAATCCTTCGCGGAACTAGGAGAATAACTCAACAAAAAAGGGAAAGGACTCAACCCCACTGCTCTAAGAGAGCCATGGAGGGAGCTATAAGGAGTAATAAAAATATATATCACATGTTATGGGAGATATGATGTGGTAAGACCACGCCACCTCATACTACTAGCAACACTAAAACAGAGGTCAGTAATAAATTTTCCATTTTTTTTAAATGCCATGCTGCATGAAGTTGCTACAAGGACCTAGAAGGCCAAATACCTTGTCAATATAATTAGTCACCATGGACTAGTAAAATTAATACTAAACAGAGCCTTGAGTCATACACAAATCACTTGGGGATATTTATTTGAGCCCGATAGGCCCCTACAAATTGAACAACCCAAAATCCACCATGAAATTCCCACACAGGGAATTGAGGCAGCCCAGGTAGGAGGAGGCAGTGCCCAAAGTGATATTCCAGTACCCTAGCCTGAAATGGAATCATACCCCATCTAGCTAGTAGAAACTTAAACCATACAAGAAGAAACATCAAATAAGAAGAGACAAAGAACAATTGTTGTTCCTGAAACCTCTACCGTGGAAAAAAGAAGGGGTAAAAATGTAGTCCAACCTTAAAACATTCAGGAAACCATCCAAACAGAACATCCCTCACATGAAAACACTTAGGAAAATGCACAGACAGAGCATCCATCACTTGAATGCCTTACAGATTCTTCAGAAGTTATGAATTAGAGATGGCTCAAGTACTGATAATTTTAGGGACATCAATTGTTGAAGACATAGATAAGTTTGGAGAAACCCAAGAACAAACTTCCTCCTATTCAAACCCTGTCTTGGATATTCCTAATATGGAGAAGACATCTCTTGAAGGAACATAATAGATATAACCTCACATTGTGGTAAACAATCCTTTAGAATCAACAGAGAACCCAGAAGATATAGGGAAGCAGTTACCAGTTGATCAAGGTGGGGAAGACCTTGAAATTACCCAAATACAGAAGAAAACAGTAGGAAAAGGAAATAATAAAATCAGAAAACTGAAACAGGAAAACAAGACATTGAGGAAAACGGTTAAGAAAATCAAAATATTGAAACAAAAAGTTGGTAAATTAAAAGAAATAATTAGACAACTTAGGAAGTAGTTGGAGAAAGCTGACAAGGCCCATGAGAAAAATAAATCCATGCGGCCTAGAGTACAGGGAAGAAATCCACTTCCTAGAAGAAAAATCCACACCAATTCTGCTGGAACAAAAACAAAATTGCATGCTCCTTTGGAAATAGCTGAAATAGAAACTCAGACTAAGATTCTAGCCACAGAAGAAACAACTGTTCAAACTGAAGAAGTGTTTCCTAGAGATATTCCTTCTGCTTTGGAAACAATTTAAATAGGAACCCAGATAGATGCTCCAACAAAAATAGAGGTAGTTGTTCAGAGCGAGGAAGGATTTCACTCCACTGAACATGATGCCATTATTAATAGGTTGTAAGCAGAACTGGTGCAATCCCAACAAATCCTGACTCAATGTAGAAGTGAAATGGTAACAATGGTATAACATCAGAAATTTATCAAACTTCAAGCCATGTCAACAACAGAGAATGAGACCTTTGCTGATCTCAACAGATCTCAAGGAAATGTGAAGAAAGTACATGGCTAATTAGATGGAGCTTTGTAGAAAATCAAAGAAAGTTTCTCCGTTTATTCTGATATAGTAGCTTGCAATTCCCCTTCTACTAATTACACCTTATTTTTATTAGAATGTTATCTGTTTCTAAGGATAAAATCTATTAGAGCAAGCAAACCTTTTGAGTTCACCACTTTTTTCAGATTTTGTTTCATGTTTTAGAGAACAAGAGGAGCGAGTAAAATACTTTCTGTGTGAACTATACCTTCACAACTTCATCCTAGGAGAGAAAAGAAAAGAGAACCCCAGTCCTTTCACTGGGGACATAGAGTTTTAGGCATTCTTTTCCTTTGCCAAAAACCAAACCAGGTGGGCTAAAGAACACAAGATTTTCATGAAAAGGGAGACTGGGATAGACCTATGGATCAGAGGGGAACCTCCTAAATCCCTTAAAACCATTATGCAACATAGAACATTCATGAAGAGGGAGAAGGTTGTAGAATCTCTAGCTCCCATCCACAAACATGTTGTATGTTCAGGTCTATAATATTTTAGAGAGCTTAAATAAGAAGCCATTTATTCTACCAAACTAAAATGGGATGTCTCTTGAAATGCAGTCAAGAATAGGAAACCATTTGGTTTTAAACAATTTCGGTTGGAGAGGTATGCCAGAATGATCTAGGATGAAGGGCCTACCTGGATTGGATGCAGGTACATTTCTCCCATTATTTGGTAACCTCCAGAGGGTTATCGGAGTAATTATGAAATTCGTAAGAAGGAGGAAGATGCTTCTTTTGGAGATCTTAGAGGTAAGAATGGGTTGAGGAGACCTGGAGAAAAGACCTCTCCTCCCTTTAGTATCACTTATTTACATGTAAACTATCTTCTTGCATGAGTACATGCAAAAAGGTAAGCTGGGGGGTATGTTGAGTTGAGAAAAAGGTACAAATATCCTCCTTATTACCATGGTTTATGATATATTCTTGATTGACTTTTCTATTAATTAGAAGTAATTAGAAAAGAAAATGATTAAAAAGTCTTCTAGAAATGTTATTGAGTGATATTAGATAATTTATGAATTTCGGTTTGAATTGTTTTATTTCATTGCAGAAAATGGACACTTGTTGTTACCTTAAGAGAATTAAAGAGATCCTGAAAATACATAAGCCATTAAAGATCGAAGGAATCAGGTGTAAAGCAGTTTAGAGGAAGATTGACTCTTTATTTCATAATATTTATAAATAGTAAAAGAAATACCGAGGATGTCTCAATCCTTAGGATGGCCTAATTTACTCATGTCATTGTAATATATAGAGGATGATGAACAATAGAGAAAAATCTAAGAAATTCAATAAAAAATTCAGATATCTGAATTACTTTGTACAAGCAGTCCATTGTAAATGATTTACCAGTTATGGAATTAATGAAAGCCTTGAGAGTTTTAATCATCTTTGCGTACTGATTTCTTAGCAGTAGTCCCTTCTGAAGACCATGGGCCCAGTCAGAAGGAGTTACTGTGTCATTTGTAATCGTATCAATTCTATTTCATTTCTATGATTTAAATCTCTTTGCAACAATTAAGATAAATTTGTGAGTGTGTTGATTCTTTTATAAAATGGTTGTGTTGTTCATTTGCAGAAGATAGATGCTTCAATTGAATATTGTTGATTGTTGTTCCATTTCCAATTACTGTTAGTTTATCGTTTGAGAATTCCTTTCATTTTCACATTTACTATTCCTCTTTATCAAATTCACATTTGTTGTTCCTTTTTCTTAAATTCACATTTGTTGTTCCTTCTTAATTATACAATAATTCTCTATTGTTTTCTAGCACATTAAATAATCATTGATAGATTGATTCCTTAAGTATTTTCACAAATTAAATTACTATTTCTTAGTTAGATGAATTCAGCAAATTAATTAGTGTCTTTGATTCATAGTGTATTACTGATTAGATTACAATTCTATTGAGTGAGTTTTTAGTTTCGTAGTTTGTAATGAATGAGTGAAGAACTTGATTATTATAGTAATTTAGATAGACTCAGATTTTCTTTAACTGAATTATCTACACAAGTTGAAACCTCTACAAATATCTACATAGAATTTGCGGACATTCTTGAAAATGAAGACGAATCCTCGGTTGATAAATTAATGTTAGACTAAGGCTATTTTTAGGACATCTTTAGAGCTGTAACATCCCGCTCTGGCGCACTGAGAACACTTATTATTTGAGGACACTTGCTCGCAAGTGATCTGGACCCTTTTTGATGTTAGACCTTTATATTTGATTATGATGTGATTGACAGATGACATGATGTGTTACTATTTGATGTAGACAGGTGCTATTGACTCAGTTTTATTGAGTCTGCAGGGTTTTTGACCTTGAGGATGCAGAGGCATCGGTAGAACCCCCTTGGACTCCGGACTGAGTCAAGGAGTGTGCTTTTGGGTTGATATGTTTATTATGATGTTTCATTTGATTTGATGATTTGATGATTGACATTTCTGACATGGTTATTGGTGATGCAGGCTCACGATAGCTTTCCGACCAGACTCACATATGGAGTAAAGGGGCCACACACGATTTGCAGAGAGGTTGAGGGAGAGGGGTGGACAACAGCCCTGCCACCGCCTGCTATCACTCCCGCCGTGGCTCGAACTGTAGGTTAACGATTACCTAGTTCGAGAGGACGCACGATGCCGTGAGGGCCGACTACGACAGTCGCTCACGATGATTCTAAGGGGCACGCAATAAGGCGGAGGCCTTATTCCTTAGAACCCCTAGTCTCCTACAAGTTCACCTGGCGGAGTGTTGACTCCAGGGGTTATAGAGGTCTACCAATCAGTTCAATCGGCGAGTGGCACCCTTGGAGCACGTGGTGCATCCTGAAGGGCACATCGCACAAAAGAAACTCAGTTGGCGAGTGGCACCCTTGGAGCACATGGTGCGTCCTGAAGGGCACGTCACCCAAAAGAAATTCCAGAGGCGAGTGGCACCCTTGGAGCACGTGGTGCGTCCTGAAGGGCACGTCTCATTATAGTGGAGGAAGGGTCAGCCTAAATAACCCTAAGTCATCAGCACCTGGTTAAAACCTTAAGCAATTCCCTTAACCAATCGTCGCCTAGCTCAGAATCTAAACCATAAGCCTAAGACCTTCTAGAAAAGGGGG
>SNQJ01S0049012.1:37787-73239 GCA_010110895.2 Picea sitchensis | reverse complement strand
GGAAACCCAAATCGGGAGAAAACCACATAATGCTTTTTCTTATATGTCTTGAAGAATTACATTCATTGGAAGTGCCAACTTCTTTTGTTTTCCATCTACAACTAGAAGGAGGCTCCAACCCACTAGTTTCTCAGCCTACAACCTAAGGTAATCTCTAACTCCCCAATTCTTTGTCTACAACCAGAAGGAGGCTACAACCCCCTGTGTTCTCCGGCTACAACCGGAAGGTGGATACAACCACCTATCCTTGCCTTGTCCAACCACCCTGAAGTAGAAGTAGAATGATGGAACCACTTTCACACTATCACTGTGAAATATACCGCTGTAAACCTGTACCAATAAATCTGAACCATGTATCAACCTGTACCTCAACCTATAATCAACCTGTACCATAAACAAGTGCATCAACCATGCATCAACCTGTACCAAACAACCTGTAATCAACTTGTACCATAAACAAGTGTAGCCAAACATGTACCAAGTATGTAAAAATCATGTGTCAACTACTCATCAACTATGACTCATCAATATGTACCAACATCATCAACTATGCACCTCATGTATGTTCCAACTCATCAACTACTTGTCTCAACCATTTACTCAACATGTACCTCAACCAAAATCCCTCATCAATTTCATCATAAAATATGATTTGTAGCTCTATAATAGACTTGGTGTATATGGTCACATTCCTGCAAACCTTTCTTAACTTTAACAACAAGAGACTAACATTTTCATCAAACTTTCCTTTAGTCTCACATGTCTAGTTTTGGATTAGTCAACAACCCTAACTTGAAGTAATCATAACTTTGTACCTGTAATTAATAAAGATATGAAATTGATACACAATGTTCTTCAGTGTGTTTTATGCAAATCCTCCAGGTGTCACTATTTGGAACCTCTCATAAAATGACTTATAGCAAAAATGGCATACCTTGATGAGTTCTGGCTTATTCTAGAGAGCGACATTGTAGAGCATGCCCCACGTGGAATATCTGTTGAATAGATATGAAACTTTTATACATCATACTATAGATTGTAGTATAACCAACACATTTAATCTTACTTAATTTAGATCTGTTATGAATACGTTATGATGTTTTTACCTGAAAAACCTGTTTTTGACTAGTTTCAGGACTAGCCACAAACTCTATTTTTCATAGAGTGTAACTCCAAAAATACAATGACCCACAAGCTGAAATTGTTACCATAGATACTTGGATATGTTTCCTCAATTTCATAGAAATTTCACGGTCTGAATCATTCTAGAAAACAAGTTATTGTAAAAATGGTGAGATGACCTGTAAATAACATACCTTAGAAAGCATCATCAAAAGAATTTATCCTTCCTTGAATTCCGGCCTTGTTTTCTTCACCTTCCCTCACAAGTTTGGCTTAGATATCCTTTGTTTACCTCAGAAACCTATAGGTATTCAATATGCTCAAGTGTGTCTTAAATGAGAGAGCCTTGCCTCTTATTTATACTCTCCAAGTAGCTTTCTTAAAAATATCTTCTAGGTCACTTTGCCCACTTTCCTTATTTTAGGGTTAACCCACTTCTAATTTCTCCATTGAATTTATTATTTAAATAATTTATTTCTTATTCAATTTTAATTATAGTACACTCATCACTTCACTTTACTATTTACCTTCTAAAATCTCTTAAACCACTTTGACTACTTTGACCTTTTGGGGCTTCTAGATGACATATGAGGGTCCTCCAACTTCGTAAGGCCATAACTCTCAAACCGTGAGGAGTTATATGACGTTACACATACCATTAGAAATGGAATGACATGTACTATCCATATAGAATAGTATTACCTTCAAATATATACAAAATCATACCGTTATCCATCAAACAAACTTGGGTCCATTACCTAAACCTGGGTTCTCCAACTTCACATGGTCATAACTATCAAATTGTGAGGAGTTGTGTGACATTCCACATACCACCGAAAATGGAATGACAAGAACTATCCCTATAGGATAGTTTCCCTAACAAATTCACTTTCCTTCATCTCATTATTCCACAATTAAGCATGGGTTCTCTTATTCTGCAAAGTATCTTCCCGTGAGGGATTTCACCATAAGGGGGGAACTTTGGAGTTCATCCATATTTACTTCTTATCAACCATGACAAGATGATAATTAGTCATATTTACATAAAAAAATATTGGGTCCATTACCCAAAACTTTTTGCTATGGGGCTTTCTTCAAGGGTTGACATCAATGACAACCAACCTCAATCAACATTTCTTTCATTTTCCATGTTGTAGTTGTTATGCAGACATTTGGCATACAATTATCTTCCTTCATCTCTCTGCAATCTTGTGCTTTGTGGACAAGATTATTTCACTTGTAACATAAAATATTTTGATCCATTAATGGGTCAAATGAATTATAATTTCTATTGACAGGTCTACCAACATTTCTGTATCTACTATTTTCACCATTCATGTAGCTTGCATAGTTATTCCTTTCATTGATTCTACAATTGATTGCCTTGTGTCCAAAATTTCCACAAGTATAACAATGTCCAAGAGAAATTTTTGATACACGAAGTAATGTTCTAACAATGGTGATGTAGACCATCTAGGTTCATGATCTATTCTTAGGTTTCGCTGCATGGTTGTTTTCATATTACGATGGGAGGATCTTCTTGATGTCTCATTTATTTCATACGAATTCTAGTATTCTATCTTGTTGTTCAGCTTGTTTTGGAGTGTTGGTTCATCATTTTCATATCCCTTCTATTGTTTTGTTGTCTTCAAACTATCGGTGTATCCTAGTCCTATCTTGTCATTTAGAGATCTTTGACTTCTAGGATCTCATCTAATTTTCGGTGCTTTTTTCAAACTTCATTAAACTTTTGTTGTCAATAGTAGCTCCCCTTTTGTTAATGATTCAATTTTTCTTTCAATTTCATAATATTCTAATTGTTCCTTAAAGCTATTAATGAGTATTTTCAAGCTTGTAATTCTCTTCTTCACAATAACTTCTCAATTCACCTTTTAGAATTATGTTTTGTTTCTAAGCTTGTTATTTTAGTTTCAACATGCTTCAACTTTTCAAGATTCTCATCTTCTTGTTCACTCTCTGCATTGTCTTTGTATCCCCAAAATAAATCAAGGTTTGTTTCTTCATCGGAATCTTCTTCATAAATGATTTCTTCTTCTTTATAATTCTTGTGATCATCATCCAAGGTTTCTTGGGTTATGAAGATAAATACTCCTCTATCATTATCTTCTTCATCACTCTAATTTGAGGATATTCCATCATCCTTGGAGTAGATCTTTTTATTGTTGATACTTCTCGTTTTAGAGTAGCATTTTTCAACAATATGTCTATTCTACCATAGTTAAAAGCATTTGAGAGGAGACTTGCCTTTGTATCTTCCACTTTCCTTCTAGAACCTTCTTATGAATTTTGTTATTTCTTCATCAAGGTTGATTTATCCTTGTCTTTTTGTCTTCTTTATGGATTTAAAATATGCTTCATTGTTTAGTTGGTCACTTTTCTGTACTGTTCTCATTTCATATGCTATAAAGAGACCATGTAATTCATCCATTGTCATTTTAGTTAAGTCCTAGTTTCTTCAATGGTAGGAGACCTTAGCATCATACTTCAAGAGAAGTGATCTCAACACTTTGTACAACCAAGGATTCATAAACATCTTCACCTAATCCTCTGATAGCGTGCTTCTTCATCAACTCTAAGAAAATATGTTTGCAATATCTTCCTTTTCATTCATATTCAAATTTTCAAATTACACGTTCTGCAGTTGAAGCTTGACTGCTTGAATTTTTAGGGTCCTGTATTGAATACTTTTGAGTTTATTTATACCTCTTTAGAAGTTTTCATCCCATCACTTTGCTAGCAATGGTTGGTGCCAATGTTTCTAGAATAACATGTCTGGATTTTTGAATTACAACTCATAAGCTTCTTCTCATTTTGGATCGGTTGAACATTATTTGGGACTACATAGCCATTTGGCCGAGTACCAAATGTCTACTCTAAATCCATTAGGTATTTTTTCACTCTACCACTCTAGTATGCATAATTTCTTCCATCAAATTTTTGATAACATTTGAAATATTAACTCCTTAGTCATATGCTGCTCAATATTTTTTCTTTCGATGGTTAAATTGTTACGAAGAAACTGCTTTCGATACCAATTGTTGATCTCGAGGGGTGAATTAATTATCAGTACAATTTAAAACATTTTTCAACTTATAATTAAACCATTCAATTATATCAATGAAATGAACAAGAGTATAATTGTTACATATTACCCCACAATACACCATGCAATATATGAGAAATAATCAATAGTTATTGTTCAAGGGAAGTAATGACTTCAAAGAGGTAGGAATCTGACTTCCAAATAACAAATAGAAGGATAAACTCAAGAGGAATATACAATCCTCCAATATTAAGAGAGTTAGTCTCCATCCTCCCCTTCCTTCAGAGAGTTGAACTCTCCATCCTTTCCCCTTCCTTCCACCCAAGAATATATGAGAGATAATAAAACTTTACATTAAATCATCACCATCAACCAACCATCACATAAAACCTGATAATGCTTCCTAAGACTTCTTCACTTTCTACAATTATTCAATTCTTGGAATACTATGATCCTGTAGATAATATTACTCAATGTATTCTCTGAAACTTCTCCAATTTTCACTCCTTTAATCCTCCTCAAAAAGAAGTTATAGAAAGAATGGTAGACTTTATTCAATTCCGGTTTATTCAGGAGAGCGAACTTGTACATAATGTACCACGCTCAATATTTAACATCAGATTTTGAAACTCCCACACAAGAAACAAAAGTCCATAATATTTCCAATGAAAATTTTCCCACTTCATTTGGATTCTCTATGAAGAAGTTGATTGTTTTACCTGGAACACCTGTTTATTGACTAGCTTCAAGACTCGTAAAAAACCTTATCTTCCACAGAGTGTATCTACATAATTATAGCGAATCAAGAGATGAAACTTTTACCATAGGTACCTTGATATGTATTCTCAATACCATAGCAATTTAACCATTTGAATCATTCTATAAAAATAGTTATAGAGAAAATGGTAAGATGACCCGTAAATAACATACTTTAGAACACATCACCAAAAGACTTCATCCTCCCTTGAAATATGGCCTTCTTTACTTCTGATTTCCTTTGAAATTAGAATTGTGTATCAAATGAATGTACAATTGTATTTATTTATACTATTTATGTCACTTCCTTTTAACATTAAGGCCGACCTGACACTTTCTTATTTTGTAATTCTTTTCTTTAATTATCTTCAGGGCCTACATGTACTTCCTTCTTCAATTCCCTTTGTCATCTTCAAAAATTCATTTCTACTCAACCATGAGGATCCACGTGACATGCCACATACAACTAGAAACAACATGATGTATATTATCCATCCATGGATGTTTTATCTGCATCTTCATTTTCCTTCATGTCCAAATACCTTCTTCAATCTTGCGGTCCAAAACCAATGACTAGGGTTGACATCAATGACAACTACCAATCTTCCAACAATAATTAAACAGAAAAGGTACCTATAAATTTAATTGACAAGTATGTATGATATGTATAATTCCAACTAGATGATTGCTTTCATATTTTTGTAGGATTAGAGGTATAACCAGATCAATTCCAATCTAGGATAAGATGATAGGGTCATGGAATCATGACAGAGCTTATAGGTGTTGAATGAGGGAATCAAGAGATACGGATAAAGTAATGAAGGGTGGACAAAGAACTCAAGAATAGTGGAACAAAAGTATTAGTCAAAACCATAGAATCTGAATAAACTATAGGTACAACAAAAGAAAGAGTCCTCTAGTTATAGTGCTCAGTCGATGCCTCTGGTCTTTAATCCTTTTTATTTTGGTATGTCGAATATGCCTCTACACAGTTCATCCTCCATTTTAACATCTAATGTCAATACTAGTTTTGGGTCAAGGGGTACATTGTCTCCTTATAAACCTTTCACGTTTGGTGGGGGTCATATCCCTTAGTCATTTCCTATGGTAGGAGGTTGGAATCCTCCTTCCTCCACAAACAATCCTATTTATAACTTTCAAGGATGGAATGGACAAATGGGTAGTGTTTCTACTTCATACATCTCGTCTATATATCCTTCATGCACAATGCCTATCCCCACAAATGATTTTATTATGGAAAACCATCCTCAAACCTATGGTATTACATCAGGGGGGAATCATTTTTATAATATGGGAAACCCCCCACACGGAGTCCCTTCATAAAGCGAAAATATATATCCTCACATGGGTAATCTATATCATATCACGTTTTATTCACAAGTGTCCCCATCAATGATGATTTATTTACATCCTTTCATGAATAAGTAAGGAGGAGGATATTATCCTATGAGGCAGGGCCATGGTGTCTACTAGAACCATCCTCAATTGGAAATATCTCAAAGCCAGTCTTTCCTAGGATCATGGTTTTAGATGCCAAAACCAAGGATCCCTTTTCTAGCCACACTAAACTTTCCAGATCTGTCAAGTTTAATGAATGACCCCATGTGTCATGATCTGGTATGGCCCCCCATTCCTACCAAGATTCCCTTAGACATTCCAAATGTGAAATGTAAGAGTGGTGAGGATCCAAGCGAGCATGTCACTACTTTTCACCTATGGTGCTCATCGATCTCTCATAATTATGAATATATTCATTTTAGACCATTTCAACGCACCCTTATAGGGGTTGTTGAAAAATGGTACATCGCATTACTAGGGGGAACATTCCAAACTTTTAATGAGTTGGTCTTAGTTTTTCTCAACCAATTTCAGTTGTCTATTCATTATGACTTCGATACATAGCTTTTATCAAATTTTCATCAGGATAAAGCCATCCACATATTGGACAAATTAAAGAGTGATGTAGAAGAAAGTAGTTGATTAAAGATACCATTCCTCCAGAGTTTATTCTGGAGTGGTTATTCAAGTCCCTTTTGTCGTATATTTCGAAGGATGTTTCTACATCTGGAGTAATGTTTGAGGAAGAGGCCATATTTAAATCCCAACAATTATATCTTATATATGATCAATATTGGATGCTCTATGAAATTGTTCCTGATGTACCATGACCAAATTATGATCCAAGACAAAATCTTGGGCCCCATGTCGATGTAATTATAGGCTCAACAAATGCCAAATCTACAGACTAGGTGACAAATCAAATGAGAAATTTGTCTCTCAACCTGTCTGCAATGGGAAAAGATACAACTTCATCCTCTCCCACCAAATCGTCAGATGTACATTCTGTTTAGTAGATGAATTTGAAGGGTAACCAACATCCTGGAGGGAATAATAGGAAAGATATAAATAATAATTGCAAGGGTGGGAATAATAAAAACAATAATAAGAGAAAAGACAATCAGAATAACAACAAGTCTAATAACAATGTTGGTGAGGGAAAGAAAGAAAAGAAGAAGGTGAATTTTCCATGTAACTTGTGTAAAGAGGATCACCTTACCTATTTTTTCCCTAAGATAGAGGAAGCCTCGCAGCTTATAGCGCAACAACCTTCTGTGTTAACTAATTCATTTTCACATAATCAAAATATGGCCTCAGGAACCTCGAACACCAGAAATGTGTCAGGTGGAGTTCAAAGTACACTGGCACATGATGGTGGCCATCAATGCATCAATATGGTTCAATATGAGATTAGCATAGCTACTAGGGATCATGATTACAATCCTCAACAACCTAATTTAGGTACAAAGCCTCCCCCTTTAGAAACACATTTGCATATCGATAAGCCTGACCCTATGCCTCATGTTTTAAAAGGAGTTCTTAAGTGCTCTTATCATAATCCCAATGCTAGAGATGCTTAGAATTACATGATTGTCGACGATTTTGGCCAAACACCATATGCGATGTCATCTTTGGAGGTACTCCAGACGTGCCCAACACAAAGGAATGTCTGGTTATCTACATTGGGGGATCTTGAATCAAGTGGATCGAAAGTTATAAAGTTTGATGTCCCAGATGTCCATCCTCTCTTACCTTACCATGTTTCTTTTCTAATCCATGTGGAATGTATGAATATAAGTTTTAAGTGTACTATCGTTGATGAAGGTGCTTCGACCTCTATGATGTCTCTATATTGTTGGAAAGCTATTGACTCTCCCCATGTTTCTCAGTCTATTACTATGTTAAATGTGTTTGATGGGAGTTCGTTTATACCCCATGGTATCCTCCCCACTTTTCAGGTCTAGTTAGCCAGTAAACCCATGGAGATTGAGGTCGAGGTAGTTGATGCACCCCTTGACTACATTATTTTATTGGGACATAATTGGATTTATGCTATGACAACTATCATGTCGTTGATATTTCATGTTTTGTTCTTTCCTCATGAAGGGAAGATTGTGACGAATGACCAATTATTGTTCTTATGCTCCAATTCCTCTACATCGGTGGGACCCTTGGTCCCCGTTGTTGATAATTCTCAGAAGGAAACTGAGAACATTGGTTTCATAATTTATCCTTTCTTGATGGGAATGTTTAATTTCTCGAAGCCAATATCATATATTAATGTTGTTTCTGATGAATCCTCATCATCATTAAGGCCTGTATCAATCCACACTTCATATTTTGATGACCCATGGACTCTACTTTCTCTGACTGCATCACATGAAGGTCATTCTCACATAAAAATGGAAATGTCATTATCTACAACTGAGATTGCATATCAGGCTGTCCAAGAACCCATTGTAGACCCAGATCCTCCCTCTTCACGGATATAAGATATGGACCCTTTCCTAGATCCCATTTGGGCCGTAAAGTGGTCTAGGTCACATGATTTCCTTGATGGTACTTTTCCTTCGGACGAAGCGATATTAGAGGCCATGAATGGTCCTGATGGGCCTTGGGAGGACCTTCACCATAGATATTATTTTCTCCTAGGGCTTGAAAGAATCTAACGAGATGAGTTTAGGTCTACCATTAGTGATACGGTTGGGCACACTATGGTCCCGTTGGATAAGCATGATATATATGTTGAAGGGAACATGGTGAATATCTCTCCTACCATTGGAATCAACATCTATCAAACCCCTGGCAAGGTTGAGAACATTTATATCAATGCAGATTGTTCACCTGAAGAAATTCTTACTTACATCGATCTATTTAAAGAATTTTGAGATGTATTTGCTTGGTCATATTAATAAATTACAGGGATCGACCCTCATATTGTTGAAAAAAAAATAGAGACTTATCTGAATGTTAAGCTAGTTTGAAAATGACTTAGATCTGTGAATCCCAGAAAGGACCCCGCCATTAAGGAAAATGTGGAGAAGCTACTTAATGATGGATTCATCTACTCAGTTCCATTGAAGAAATAGGTATCCAATACTGTTCCTATGGATAAGAACAAAGGAACTATCCATGTGTGTATGGATTTCAGGGACTTGAATAAAGAATGTCCTAAAGATAATTTCCCTACACCATTTATTGATCATATTATTGATGAGTGTGTTGAGAGTGAAATATTTTCTTTTATGGATGGATTTTTAGGCTCCAATTAGATCCAAATTAAACTCGAGGATCAACATAAGATGATGTTCATTTGTCCTTGGGCTATGTTTTCATATCGGAAAATTCCTTTCGGCCTTAAACATTCCAGTGTAACTTTTCAACAGGCTATGAACTTTTCTTTTGATGACCTTAAACATATAGTTGAGGCTTATTTGGATGACCTCGCTACTCATGCTCATAAGAAAGTGGACCATCCAGCTCATCTTCGTCTTGTGTTTGAAATATTATGTCATTACAATATTCGATTAAAACTCCATAAATTAATCTTCTGCATTAGGTCAAGCCTCCTTTTGGGATTTATAATTTCTGAGGAAGGGATCATGGTGGACCCCATGAAGCTAGAGTCCATACTTCGATTTCCTCCCCCGTGAAGTATTTGATAACTTCAGGGTTTATAGGGGAAAGATAACTTCCTACATCACTTTATAGAAACATATTCCAATATCGCTAAGGTTTTTATACATCTCTTGAAAATGGATTCTCCTTTCATATGGAATGAGAGATCCCATGAGTCCTTTGACTCCCTTAAGAAATCCCTAACGTCAAAACCTCTATTTAGTCCTCTAGACTATTGCAGAGATTTCTTGCTTTATATAGTCATGTACAAAGGGATGGTTGGTATGGTTCTCAGTCAGGAATATGATAAGTTCCATGAACACATTATCTATTATCTCAATCAAAAACTAATCAGTCATGAACTTAAGTATTCTCATGTCGAGAATCTAGCCTTAGATTTCATGCATTCGGTTCAAATATTGCGCCATTATATCTTACTTCACAAGACTATTTTGGTCACCGATGTAAACACATTTCAATACATACTAACAAGTCATATCATAGGGTGGAAATAAAATAAATGGATTGTGATTTTGCAAGAGTTTGATTTCAATTTTGACTCTGCAAAATCTAAGAAATCGCTAGTATTTGCAGAATTAATGTCATATTTACCTAGGTAGGATGAGGATATTGTTTAGGATGACACATTTGTTGATGAGCACATTTTCCTTATCTCTTCTTTGAACCCCTGGTATGTAGATATTCTAACATATCTTCAAACTTTGATGCTTCCCAAACAACTTTCGAGGGACAACTGATGACATATACACCATCAAGCCAAAAACTACCTCATTATCGGTGACACTTTGTATCGTCGAGGGGTAAATTGTATTTTACATTGTTATTTGACTCATGAAGAAGTTGAAGCCATACTTAATGACTTTCATAGTGCGGTGTGTGGTGGTCATTTATCTAGACTTACGATAACCCAAAAATCATTGTGAGATGGTTATTTTTGGCCATCAATTTTTAAATATTTTGTAGAAGCAATCAAGAAGTGTCACCCTTTCCAGGTGTTCGCTCATAAGATGCCCTCACACCCTATCCCTCTTCACCCAGTCATTACTGTCAGTCCCTTCACCAAGTGGGGGTGGATTTCATGGATTGCAACCCAACCTCGACTAGGGGGAACCATCAAATTATCATGGTCGTGGACTATTTTACCAAGTGGGATAAAGCCATGCCTATAGTTAAATTTTACAGTGAGACTGCAACACACTTCATATTCAATCAAATTATAGATCGGTTTGGAATTTCAAGGGATATTTTCATTGACCATGGTAGTCACTTTTAGAACACAATGATGACATAGTTGGCATAAAAAATAGGGTTCAAGCAAGATCATCCGTTTTCATATTATCCCAAGGAAAATGGCCAAGTGGAGGTCGTGAATAAATCTTTAGAAGCCATTTTGAAAAAAAATATCATGCATAGTAAATCTAATTGACACATGATGTTATGCCCTGTTCTATGGGCATACCAAATCATAGTAAAGACTTCTAGTGATTTTTCACTGTTCCAGTTACTGCATGCAGCAGAGTCGATCCTTCCCATTGAATGTGAGATTCCTTCTCTTAAGTTAGCAATTGAGCTCCTACCTAACACGACTGATCTCAAAGAACATATTATACACTTGGAGAAACTCGATGAGAAACATCAAGATGTTTCCCTAGCTATAGAGGTGAATAAATGACGTGGTAATATTCAGTATGATAAATTTGTTCATCCCCGACAGTACGTTGAGGGTGACTTGGTCCTTCTTTATGACCAAACTAAAGAAATTTTTGGAGAAGGTAAGTTCAATCCCATGTTGCACAATCCTTATATAGTGATAACTATCCTAGAAAAAAGAGCCTATGAGTTAGTATTGTGAAGGGAAAGTGATGAAAGAGCCCAAAAATGGGCTCTATCTCAAAACGTATTATGCTTGAGCCCTCCAATGTGAGCATGAGATTTTTATATTATTGTACTTTAGTGTATATACTTTTCTTTTTGTTATTTTGTGTCTTCGGTTTTTTTATTGAGTTTCCCCTTGGTTGGAAGATGTCAATGAAATCATTGGTGCTCTTAGGATTCACAGATAGTTTCATTCATCATACTTGGAACATAGCATCCTTCTCTTTGGTTATCTATTCACCCGAGGGACAACTGGTGTCTTTAGAAGGAATTTGTCTAGAGCTATTATGAGGCATTTTTATAGAGCTATTATGCGGTGCCATTTCACATGTCGTTCGATATTTAGCTGTTCGCATGGATTCCCAATTATTTTTGTGTCAATTGAATGACATGTATCAGGTCAGGGATCCTACATTACTACGACACTTCATTTGGGTATGAATTTTGGAACAAAATTTTGATTTCATTACTTATAATCATATCCCTATATTCATTTCTAATCAAGCAAAGGAAACACACATTCATACATTCATCCATTGTAAAATATATAGGTAAACCAAAGATCGAAATTTCTTGTATTTCATTCATCAAGTTCAAAAATATGGTATCATAGTACAAAATTGGGCTTGCATCCTTCAAAAACATATATATTGTCGATACATCAAATGAATATGGAATCTAAGCTCGTGGTATCGAGTGCGTGTCATGATAACACACTATAGCGTTAAAAAGACGTCAAAAGAGTTGCACAGGGTACACCTACAACCTGCCTCTACATAGCCTCAAGAAGATCCTCGACCTGTACCATAGGAATCATGTGTGTCATACATGATAGGTTTCCCTTCACGTTTTGAAGAAATCACTCTGCATACCCACCATCCATCTCTTCCCGTCGTCCCCTGCACCAATGCCATGGGTATCCATCCGGTCGTCGTAGACCTACATCTACATAAGAGAGATAAACATTAATATATGATGCCATACAAAAAATATTTTCATTTTTGTTTTTCATTTATCAAATGAAAAGACAAACAAAAAATATATATATATATACAAAAAATAAAATTCTTACCAATCTCCCTGAAGGCGGATCCTGGTGGTAATGGAATGTTGAAATCCCCTCACTATTTGATCTCCTCATAGGGATAGTCATCGGTGGAAATGATATTTCGTCGCCACCAGTGAAAGAATTGATCATTATAGGGGGTTGACACCCTACCACCTCCTAACATCCTTAGCATTTTGGTCCACCAGGTCATAGTTGGATCACATAGACCATGTGGGGGAACTTCTACTCTGGGACTAAGGTTGGAACCCACTCAAAGAAAAAAATAAAATAAATGGATGTAACCCCATATTTTCTCATCCTCCCGAGTTTGCAGTCAGTAAGTTGGCTCTTCATGTTAGACAATAGCGAGGTGCTCCAATAATAAACTGTGGGTCTCAAACACTCCACAAAATAAAACATAAGTGGCCATGATTCCTGATGTATCAACGTTGATCTTGATATCCATGTGAGAACTAGGATGATAATATTCAAACTCAGGTTCTCAAGCACCTTAATAGGGAGTTGGCTCCCCAATTTCTCTGTATTTATGACACAGTATGTGGTGATGTACTCTTCTATCGTCCTCCCACCTCCAACCCCTTAAGAATTGAGTTTTACCATCTCTCCTCAGGGAGACAAGCCTATAATGAAATAAATTTCATCCACCTCAATTCTCAATGTTTTCCCATTCTGATTGAAGGCCTCGGTCTCTGGATCCCAATAGCTTATCAACATCTGGAACAACCTTTCTTGTACCCTCATTCCTTTTATGTCCCAAATATTATAAATAACACATATTTGTAATTCTTTTTGGTCCCTCATATTTCCTTCCACTACTGCATTAACATCCTCATTCTTCGTATCTCCTCATTCAATCACCATTCTTCAAAAAAAACAGTGAAATTTTGAGTTATTTTTCATAAAAAACCAATCCATGGACTTGTACGCGGGAAACAATTTGAACAGTCGCATATAATGCTTGATGTACATGGGAAGGCTTTACTTTTCCCACATACATTGGATCGTTTATGTTTCCTAATGAACTACAGTCCGTGTTGGCATAGGGGTAGACCTAGGGTTCAACGCTTCAACAACGCACCAACAAAACCCTAACTACGAGCCCTTTCGGCAACACCTACAAAGTAGGAGAAGTCTGACCTAAGGTAAATGAAGGGGGGTTATAGGACTCAAGTGTCTGTAACCAATATGGGACATAGATCTGTGATTAGAGCACTTCAAAAAGTACTTAGAAGATAGCATTCATTAGCTTATCCACCTCATTCACATCGCAGAACAAACCCTAAGGGTAGATTGACACAGTGACAATGACAGAATACACATCGCACTTAACATCATAAGTTATATCTAACACATTCAACATAAATAAAACACTAATCATTCATAGATCTATCTATCATACATAACAATCAATGCACTAGTAAGTAGTTCCACAACATAAAGATCATGGCACAAAGAAAACCATCAACACAGGATATACGTGGTTCACCCTAGTGTGGGGCTACATCCACTAACTTCTTCTTCTTATTTATTAGGCTTAAATATCTTACATTATTCTTCTCCTGTGCACTAAGCCACAATGCCAAGCTTCACACCAGATCCACCTTCCCAAAATCAGATCAAGGCACAAAGCCAACTCCTCTACTAAGAGAAATGCCTTACATACACAGTCTATTGCACTAAGCAACCCAAAACTTCTTGCACTTAGCCTTGCAAGATATATACTCTTTTCTACATTACATTCTTACTTATTTATACTTTTACATTCCTTACAAAAAGGCCTAATCATGGGTAAACCCATGGGTTGACATCCCATAAACCCTAATACAAAAACCCTAATGAACCCCTTGTTGGGTTCATAAATCAAGTGAGATCTTGCGATCTCAACTCCACCTAGGTACTCCATCTTCGACCTGTCTGTCGAAGTCCAAAAAGGTGGTCAAAACTGACCAATGTTTCCTCAAAACTTGGTCGAGGGTGAACATGCCCCCAACACTCACCTGTGACTCATCCCGAGTCACTCAGATCTAGGCAGTGCTACTTCGAAGGCCTTGATCTTGGCTCGAGCTGCCTCAAGTTATTGCTTCTCCTAAGATTCATTCTTAGCGAACTCTCAGATCATTTTCTCTGTAATAGGCCCTTCCAGGCATTGTTCGACTATCACAACTACTTGGTCTAGTTGCAAGCCTTATCCTTTGATCTCTTCAAAAACTGCACAGGCTTCCTCCTGCACTAGTTGTAGCCTCTGTGTGACTTCCATTACTCTTCCCTAGATGGAAGTAATCTGATTTTGGGCCGCATGTTGTTCTTGTGATCTCTTCATTCGCTCAAATGTAGTGAGTGACTTCATGTGCGCCTGAATTGTCAATGCTTGCTACTATGCCTCCTGTAGTTGTGCTTCCATTTTACTCAGCTTTGGATCTTCTACAAGGCATTCCTAAGTCTGCACAATTATGTTTCTCAGTTGTTTTCATTCTGAGGCGAGGGATTTGATCCTTCCGACTGCACTCTTAGCAGCTTCCCCCCTCTGGTTGTGCACTTCTTACAGATTTATTGGTACTTCTTGGATCTCCAAATTCGTTACCCTTGATTGAAGCTGCTAGATGGCCTCAACAAGATTCATCACTTGAACCTCGACTACTTCATGTTCCTCCTGTGCCAAGCCTGGCATAGAGAGAATTTCTTTGCTCACCACTTCTTTGAATGTAGTCTTCTCTGCGAGCAACTAGTCCTTTTACCTCTGTATCTTCTCTTTGTCTTCCTCGAGCATCTCCCATAACTCATATTTCTTGTTTTCATAAGAGGTTACACAGTACCGCACAACTCATTATTTCTCCAAGATCTCTTATTTTTCTTGTTTCAAGGATTTTGTAGCCTTCTCCTTCTCTTCTTGGACTTGATGAAGTCGAGCCTCTCTTGCATCTACAAGTCTTCGAATTTGGGTTGGCTCATCCCCAAATTTTGTAGTCTTTGACGAGGAAGGTACAATAGGAACTGCGTGGACCGAGTGAATATCTTCATGTACTTCACTTAGTTCCTTTTCTATCCTACCATATAATTAGTCTTGCTTCACTCCATATATCTGTAAGAGATCCTCGGACGCATCCTCCATCACTCCACAAACTAGACTAATGTCATCCTCAATGAGCGTAGCCTCTAGCTAGGGCTTACTGGCACGGGTATTCTTCCTTGCTAAGGTTTTCTATGAAGAAACCTTCCTCTTCTTCAGTGTTTCTGTCTCGGTAGGGGGATCCTTTGACAGTGTAGCTTCACCTTCTCCTTTTTTTTCTCCTTCATTCCCTCCTCCTTCTTTATTTACTTTGTCTCCTCCTCCTGCAGGAAAGCCAGATCTATTTTCCTCCGAGGCATTGTCCTCCTCATCAGTCTCTATGTTCTAAAATTCCACCTTTTTCTTTTTCTTCTTTGCACTTGACTGTCCTCCATGCTCAAACTGGGTGACCAAGGGGATTCCTATGATGTAAAGGCCGAAGATTTTTGCATCATTAACTAGTGCAAGGAAATCCTCTAGCCACTCCTTCATGATCTTCTCCATGTCTTCGTCGGTCATATTATAGTAGGAATGCAACTCTTCCTTTCTCTCATCCTTGGGTGCAATGATATAAATAAAATGTATATTTGCGTGAAACTTATCTAGTGGTCTGTACTGATGCAAGGTGCATGGTGTCATGCACAGGAACAACTCAATGGAAACCTTCAGTAGTTGATAGTAGGTATGGAACACTATGTTCGACTACCATTTCTTCGACATATCATTCATATACCATAAGTTTGAGAACCTCACGACCAATGACTCCAAAGGTTCAATCTCCGGGAAGGTGGCTCCTTCCATCATTTTCCAAGTGACAAATTCAATTAGCACAAGTAGCCAACTAAAGTGGAACTCGTATCCCTAATCATGCACTTTGCAATAGTTTTTCTCAATATCGTTGATGAGGTAACTCACCCAATTCATCTTCATCCCCTCCACGCATTTTCCTGCGAGGTCCACCATGAATCCGTTGACCTACGTGGGGCGATTCTTTCTGACGATCTTGCTAGCTATGAGTTGGAAATCAAGGCACACTGTGCCATATTGGATAGAGGCTGCCTTATAGCCTCTCTTTCCCTTTTATACTTCTCCATATGCCTCATTTATGCACTATGCTAGGGAGTGATCTGAGGTCTTCCCTAGGTAGAACTTCTGAGGGTCGAGTCCCTCCATGCTCAATCATGTGATCAGGTGGATCACCGCTAGATCCATAATAATCTGCATGTCGAGCCACATGCATCCACCATGATATCATGACAAAAGGATTTTAACGCAAGAGTTAACCTCTTGATGTTAGCCAAAATGAGGAATCTTCATGACATTCAGTATCGTGGACTATGCCAGCTCCTTAATCCAAGGCTGGGAGACTATGTGAGGCTTCTTCCCAATTGTCTTCATCAGGTATCTATGAGGCACGAGCATGGCATAGATCTTTCTATCTCCAAGGTTAAATTCATTGTTCTTCAGAGATGGGATCTATCCCAACTAGCTTCCAACTATGTGTATCCCCTTTGGGATGTACACAGTGATGAAAGTGTACTGAAAGTCCCATGGGATGTTGTCATGGTTGACCGCGTCAGCCAAAGGTAGGATATAATTAGGTAATATCGACGGGATCTGCTTCGCATTAGCCAAATCATCTTGATGCTTACTTCACTTCTTAGTCGAGAGGTTAGTATGACCCAAACATCATCCAGTCAAAGGGGAAGCCTGCAGTCCTCTGGTCAATGACACATGTATTCCTTTAGACATAGCTTTATCAACCATAAACTTCTTCAGAACCTCTTCGATGCACTTATCTAGCTCAGTGTGCTCGGTCAACATTATCATTGTTAACAAATAGGTCAGGGTAGGTGAACGGATAGCGGGGTAGAAAAATAGACAACACTTTCTCATTTTTGATATCTTGACACACAATCAAGTCTCTAATAGCTCAATTAATCACAGATGGAAAAAAGTGGTCCCGACGCAGCGTTGGATGGGTTAAACAAGCGAGCATCGTAACAAATTCTTCCAATGGGAAAGAATTCTTCCATCAATGTGAATCTGTCCATTATGGCATGATATCAACATCCCAAACATGGTCTATTCACCCATAAATGTGTTTCCTAGACATTCTGGAGTGTTTTTATAATGGTCAGGGCACCTGCAACGGTCATACAACTTCATTGGGGCGAAGTCCCATTCTACACAGTTCTGTTATTCCGACGAGGTTCAAAGCATGCCTTCTGCGAAGTCTTCCATCTGTTCTCTGTAACTTCATGTAGTTTTTCCAACTTGGGTTTCTTCTTACTGAGATTTCTTGCCTTCTTTCCTGTGATCTAAGTTTCTCTAATTGTTTCTATATTTCTCTTCCCATTCTTATTCCTATCTTCTTCTAGCGCAGTAAATTTGCATTTTTGATGTGCTCTTAAAGGGTTCAAAGTTAATATTCCTTCCCTTATCACTTCCTGGATGGATATACTTTTTTCTTGCATGGATAGGTCCTTCAAACCTTCTTGCGCTCTTCCAACCTCGACAACTAATTCTCTTGTCTTTTGTTGCTTCGACTCAACTTCTCATTCTTCTATCAGTCAATCTAATTTTATAGCTATGAAATCCCTTAGTTCTTGCATTTTATTTTCTTTAGCTGCTTCCTCTTCTTTCCTTCTGATCTTATATTTCTCAATCCAAGTCTTGCCTAGCAAAAGGGGGAAAGGGGTTTTGTTCTCAACAAACTTAATGACTTCAAATTTCTCTTCAGTCGATGTTCCATGGATGATAAAAGGTACATTAGTAATTCTTCCACATAAGGTTATCCTCTTTCCTTTGAATAAACCTATTTTTCCCAATGAAGATACTATAGTGGGATTTCCCAAAATTTCCCAAGTGCTTTCTGTCATAACATTCACTTGTGTTTCTTCATCCAAGATACAGTCTATGTCGAAATCTCCTATTCTTGTATCTATGCGTTGTTTTTCTTTCATGATCTTTGGTAAATTGACATCTTTGTGATCATTCATTACTTCTTTAACTGTACTAATGTAGTCTAAACTTCCTCTAACCCTTTCGCTTTCCGATCTTCTAACATTCTCTTATTCTATTGAATCATGTTCATTTGTTCTACTTTAGCAATCATTCTTGGAAAATCCTCGACTTCATGACCAACAAATTTACAACAAAGACAAATAGGACCTGTACCAGGGCATTCCTTAGCAAAATGTCTCAGTATTCTGCAGTTATAACATAGTTTCAATCTTATTTTTCTCTTGTAGGTTCCCCAACCTCTCCTATACTATGCATTAGGATCACATTGTTGGACCTGCAATCTGCAAAAATTCTTTTTAGGTTCCTGCACCCACTTATTAGTCCAAAACTTCTTTCTATGCATTTGAATAACATATCTTTTTCTATTTCTATCAAATTTGTTTAGATCAACTCTTTCTTCTAACAATACCCTAGCTTTCATACTAGGACAAAATCTATAAAAAATACCTAGATTCATGCTTTCAAAACAAAAATTTCTATTTATCTTACTCTTATCAAAGCACAAAGTTTTACCTCTTTCAATATCTTACCTCTTTTATTTAGATCAGGTTTCTTTCTTAGCATAGAGATTTGCAAATCAAGTAGAGTATTGTGCACTACAGTAGCAGATCTATGCACAAAGATTCTCTTTACTTTACTTTAGTTGCCAACAATCATAGTTTCAGGTCCCGACAATAGAACCATTTTTTGGCACAGGGGTAGACCCAGGGTTTAATGCTTCAACAACATACCAACAAAACCATAACTACCAACCCTTTTGGAAACACCTACGAAGCAGACAAAATCTCACATGATGTAGAGGACGGGGGGGTTACAGGACTCAGGTGTCTATAACCAAGCTAGGACACAGATCTGTGATTATAACACTTCGCAAAGTACTTAGAAGATAACATGCATTAGCTTATCCACCTCATTCACATTGCATAACAAACCCTAAGGTTAGATCGGCGCAGTAACAATGACAGAATACACATCTCACTTAGCATCATAAGTCATATCTAACACATTCAACATAACTAAAGCAGTAATCATTCATAGATCTATCTATCATACATAACAATCAATTCACTAAGCATATCCACAACATAAACAACATAGCACAAAGCAAACCATCAACACAGGATATACGTGGTTCACCCCAGTGTGGGGCTACGTCCACCAACTGCTTCTTCTTCTTTATTAGGATTCAATCTATTACATTCTTATGCTCATGTGCACTAAATAAAAAATCCAAGCTTCGCACCAGACAAGTGATCTGCACACTAAGCACCATATTCACCTTCCCAAAATCAGATCAAGTCACTGAGCCAACTCCTCTACTAAGAACAGAGACTTACATACACGATCTGATGCACTAAGCAACCCAGAAATACTTTCACTTAGACTTGCAATCTATCTACTCTTTTCTACATTACATTCTTGCTTATTTATACTTTTACATTCCTTACAAAAATTCCTAATCATGGGTAAACCCATGGGCCATCATCCCATAAACCCTAATACAAAAACCCTAATGAAGCCCTTGTTGGGTTCACAAATCAAGTGAGATCCAGTGATCTCAGCTCCGCCTAGGCACTCCATCTTCAACCAGTCTGTCAAAGTCCAAAAAGGTGTTCAAACATGACCAATGTTTTCTCAAAACTTAGTCAAGGGTCAACAGTTCATGTACACTGATTTCCCTACCTTACAGCCTCAAAAATGAAAAAAATGAGCACCAATTCCAAAATTTAAACCATTGAAATGAAAGAGCACGGGATGGGAAATTACTTTGTCCATACAGTTTCCAATTTTGTTGACTGTAGCTCCTAGAATCGCCACTAGAATATCATGGGTGAAATTTCCTCAAAAGCACTATGCGGGTAAAAAACTCAAAATGACATGGTAAAACTCATTATTTTTACTATTTGTAGAAAAGTTTTACCCACTTTGTAGTGTTTTCACCTATATTTCCTATTTCTGAAACCATATGGACTAATTATGTAGTGTAGGACCTAGTTTGAAGTGTTTTTTCCAAGATATACTGGATTTCCAACATTCTTTAGCCTGTTTGTGCCTCCGATAGGTATATATCGTCACTAGCATATAGAATAGGTTTTCACCTCGCTTTGCATTTTTCCATCATCGTATGACCACGATTCATATACCCTAGGTATGAACCCATTTTTTAGTGACATGTAGCCTTCTGTATGTTACTAGAAGTGTCATTATTAAGTGGTAGAGACTTACCAAACATGGGTGCCCTATTTAGAACACTTTTTGCCATTCGACACCCATGCAGAAGTTACCCCATAGGTCCAGGAGTCTCTTATAGTCTTGTTATGACTTTGCGATTCAAACCTCATTCTTCTTACTCAATTTCATTCTAACCATAACCTATGAGATTCCCTCCATTATACGTTTCTCATAACAAAATCCTAGATTCTTAGTTAAGATCATGTCAAACTCCATAAAAATGAAAAGATTGTCGAGTGATATTATCTCTTTCACACTTGTTAAATGGATTTGAAAGTACGTATATTTTGGTATAAGTTTAACCCTTTTCCAGACCAAATAGACTAATTATGAAAAAGGAATACTCTAGTCACCATTGGCTACAAGAGTTCTTATTAGTATTGTTTTATGCATTTTCGGATTCAAGGGACTAAATCTACGAAAAAGAACACTATTGGAAGTTTCTTCCTATTGTCGAGTTGTAATTGAATTTCATTATCCTACGTGCATTGTTGAGCCTAATTTTGGCTCCCTCTTTCTTGTTATAAGCCTATTTCCCCAACCAAATATCATAATAGGATAAAAAACCTCTGAATAAGTACTCAACTCCTTGACAAAGAGATAATTTAAGATAATAATCCTCTTTGAGGGGGAAACCTACTTATACAACACATAACTTTAAAAATACCATATGATTCCAAATGAAAACATCTCCTTGGTATATATACGAGACTAGGAGTTACAATTACAACTAATGGACCCAAGCCGACATAAATAAAATAACAATACTAATTTAATATGCCCCAATTAAGGGGAAATGTGCCAATATTTAGGACTTAACATTCCCCTCCCCTTTAGACAAGTGTTGTATGCAACAATTAATTAATTTTGGATGCTTCTGTATAAAAGACTCATCTTCCCAAGTGTAATCTTCAACAGATAGTTTCTTCCACTTAATGAGATACTCTTAAATGGATCTATTCCTCAACTGGAGAATTCTTGTGTCAGTGATAGATTTAGGCTCCAATATGATTTTTCCTTCCTCTTCAAGTTCTAGAAATATATTTTGAACTGGTATCTTGTCACCTATATCCTTATTTAAGCATGAAACATGGAAAACGGGGTGTACTCAGAATTATGCAGGCAACTCCAATTTTTATTCCATAGTACCAATATTTTGCAACACCTTATAAAGGCCATAGTACTTTGGTGATAATTCATTATCCTTCTTAGATTTATTGAGGGGCATATGTATGTATGGTTGTAGTCTTAAAAGTACTCAATCCCCTACTTCAAAACTTCTTTCACTATGATGTTGATCTGCTTGTTGTTTCATGCGATTATGTTCCATGGTCAAGTTTTCCTTTAAGAGTTTGAGAACTTGTTGTTGGTGCTCAATGTGATCTTCCACTGCTTGAACCTTAGTTTTTATTTTATTTTAGAGAAGAAGTGATGGATGGTGGATGATATCCATAGAGCACCATAAATGGTGTCATTTTTGTTGCATTATGAAAGGAAGTGTTATACCACCATTCTGCCAAGGGTAACCACTTGAACCATTGTGTTTTTTTATCAAAGGAAAAGCATAAAGGTATCCTTCCAGTCATTTTTTCACTATCTTGGTTTGTCCATTAGATTGAGGATGATAAGATGAGCTATGAGTCAACTGAGTTCCCAAACAAGAAAATAATTATGTCCAAAAATGTCCAGTGAAGATGGGATCTCTATCACTTACAATAATCTTTGGGCTTCCATGTAGATTTTGAACAGTCTCCATGAATGCAATGGAAACTGTACTAGATTTGAAAGGCTGAGAGAGGGAAAAAATGTGTGTGTACTTGGTTAGTCTATCAACAATCACCATGATGACACTCTTTCCTTCATACTTCGGTAACCCTATGATGAAATCCATGGAAACCTCCTCTCAATGATGGCTTGGGATGGATAATGGTTGTAAAATACCTAGGGTCTAAATTGTTTCCACCTTATTTTGTTGGCAAACCAAACAATCTACCGCAAACCTTTGAACATCAATTTTAAGGCCATCCCAAAAAAAATCCTTCTTGACCCTAAGGTAGGTTTTAAGAAATCTTTAGTGCTCTTCTACCGGAGAGGTGTGCAATTCCAAGAGTACCTTTTTTTTTATTTGGGATTTCTTACATAAATATAAGTGATCTTTCTACCATATTGAATAATTTTTCCATGTAAATGTATCTGATGCACTAGAATCCTACCGCAACCTTTGAATGAGTCTCTGCACTTTTTCTTCATTCTTCCATTCATCCCTTACTTCTATTATACAATCAAGTTGGATGATCTAGATAGCACAATGAAAGGCCTCAATGTCTTCATCATTTCTTGAGAGTGCATCTTCCACAACATTTTTCTTCCCTTTTTTGTATATGATTTCAAAATCATAAACCAACATCTTGGTCACCCATTTTTGTTGTTGTTCTAAAGATAGTCTTTATACCAAGAACAATTTAAGACTATCATGATTTGTTTTGACCTTGAAGTTCCTACCTATTAGGTAAGGGAACCATTGCTTCAATTCATGTAGTATTGCCATCATTTCCTTCTCATAAATGGGTTTGTGTAAGTCCTTTCCCCTGAGTGGAGGACTTTAAAAAGAAATGGGCCTTCCTTATTGCATTAGAACAACACCAATACCATTTCTTGAGGCATCACATTCCAAAATAAAGGTTTTTTTAAGTCTAGTGTGGTCAAGAAATGAGATTTTCACATCACCTATTTAAGTTGTTCAAAAGCTTGAGTTTCCTATGGAGTCCATGAAAATGCATATTTCTTATTTAATGTTGTTAAAGGTGTTGCTATTCTTCCATAGTTTTGAACAAACTTGTGGTAGTAACCTGTCAAGCCCAAAAATTGTCTAATATTCTTTAATGTTTTGGGAATCATCTAGTCCATCATGGACTTAATCTTGTTAGGGTCCACCTTGTAACCTTCATGAGATACAATATGGCCCAAATACTCTACTTCCTTCACCCCAAAGAAATATTTGGATGGTTTTGCATATAGTTGTTTCTCCTTTAGTAGTTGTAGCACCCTGTAAACATGTTGAACATGATCCTCCCAAGACTTACTATAGATTAGTATATCATCAAAAAATACTAACACAAATTTTTGAAGGAAGGGATTGAAAATGGAGTTCATCAACCCTTGGAATGTGGAAGATGCATTCGTAAGGACAAAATCCATGACCAAAAATTCATAATGGCCTTCATGAGTTTAAAATGTTTTTTTTTTATATCTGCTTCCTTCATTCTAATCTATTGATATCCTGAATGGAGATCCAACTTTGTGAAGTAGATTTCTCCATGTAGTTCATCTAACAATTCATCAGTGACGAGAATATGAAACTTATCTTTAATAGTGATCTTGTTGAGCTCTCTATAATATGGAAACATACGCCATGATCCCTTGTTCTTGAATACCATTACCACCAGTGCAGAATAAGAAATTTGGCTAGGTATAATAATCACAGCCTCTAACATTTCTTCAACCATATGCTCAATTTCACTCTTTTGGGAATAAGGGTATCTGTAAGGCCTGATGTTAGGAGGAACACTCCCAGTAATTAGGTGAGTAGCATGATCATGATTGTGAGTGGGTGGAAGACCTATGAGAATATCTTCAAATACTTTGGAATTCTTATCAATGATCCCTCGGAGATATAGGGGAATAGATGGATTAGATGTTTGAACCTGTTGTGAGAATAGTTGTACAATTACATCATGATGCCCCTTTTTCAATATTTGTTTCATGCCATTAGAGCTTATAACCTTACTAGGTTTCCCTATGATACCCCTTAACTCAATTACCTTTCCTTCCAATGAAAAGTTCATGAAACATTCTTGAAAGTTAAAATCCATTGTTCCCAATGATTGTAACCATTGGATCTCTAGTACGAATTCAACACCACCCATGGGTATAGAAATCATTGGACTATTCATTACATATTCCCCCATAGTAAGATTGATCTTATGACATTTTCCTAAGGAATTGATATTTCCTCCATCTGCAATGATTACTTGAAACTCTGACGTTGAATATATAAAGCAATTAAGAGCTCTGGCTAATTTATAGTGAATGAAATTATGAGTACTACCAGAATCAATTAGGACTATTACATTTTTATTTTTGAAATATCCTTCAATATTGAGGGTTTGAGGAGTGTTAATTCCATCCAATCCATGACATAATATGGTGGGAGTCAACTCTTCAAAATAAATCTCTTCTATGTTTTCATCTTGAGATGGTTCTTGTTCTTGTTCTTGCTCTTATTCCTCTTCACAATCTATGTAGAATTATTTATTCTCACCAAACTTATGTCCCTAACTGTACTTCCTATCACAATTAAAGAATAATCCATTTTCTTTTGTTTCCTCCAATTGTTGAGGTGTCAAAATTTTAGGTTGAGGTGTTTTAGAATAAGGAACATTATTCTCTCGATAGATGTTAGGAGTGGTCCTCCTAGTATCCATAGCCATATTTTTACTTTCAACATTTCTCAGCAAATTGAACGCATTATCCAATGATTTGGGGTCCCAAAGGAGAACCTCATGTTGAATGTTATCCTTTAAAGTTCCTATGAATACATCAATCAGGTGCTCATCTAGAATATACGTTACTTTTATATTCAATCTTTGGAATTCCTCAATGTGTTCCGCAACTAAACCCTTTTTCTTGAGTTTTATAAGTTGGTTGAAGATGGTATTTATCCTTGTATCCTCATAGTGTGATATAAATTATTCTATGAAAATTGTCCAAGTGACAAGTGATTTGCGAGAACAAAGCCATCGATACCACAAAAATTGATTGGGTTCTAAATATAAAGACATAATTTGTACATTGTTTGTGTGTGGCACATCATGTAGATAAAAGAATTGTTCCATCTAGAGTATCCATGTGATTGGATCCTTGACATCAAACTTCCTCATATCGATATTAGGAAAGTGGTTGGTATTCAACCCAAAGTTGGTGTTTCTCCAGTATTGATTCATCTTCCTTGTGTCCTCATCATGAATTTCATGGAATACAATTTCACTTTAAGGTGGCCTCTCTATTAACAATTTTTTCAATCCTTCCATGATCTCCATTTTTAAACCATCCATATTAGTATCCATTATTACTTCCAACTTAGATTCAATTGAATCCATCACCCCTTATTTCTTCCAACTTACTGCCTTCTTTTGTAAATCATTTATGTCCCTACACATTTCTTCAACTTCATCAAGAGTCCAAGCAGGACTGTCTGAAGGATTACTTGGTGTAGAAGTTTCCTTTTTTGGTGGTATGTTGGCCAAGTATCACTTTTAAACCTTGATTTTGAGGTGGTTCTACTAGATGATCTTTATTTTGTTGTATCTCCAAAATTTAAGCCCTTCCGGGTCTGAAAATTTCTTTATGTATTTCTTTGATACGTCTTCTCTACAATGCCATAGGCTTGATCAAAATTGGATGTTCCAAGTGGAATTTATGGTAACTTCCCCACACCTTGTTGATTTTTGGCCCTTCCAGGAGAGCATACTTGTAAAGCATACCAAGAGCACAATATATGTTATTTGATTATAAAAATTGCACAAACAATACTACAAAATGTCCATTATCCAATGAAACTAGTTTCACTTTATTTGGATACTCACTGAAGAAGATATCACTCTTTTACCCATAACACTTGTTTGAGACTAGTTATTATGACTAGTCAACTACCCTATCTCACATAAGGTGTATCTACAAAATTAGGATTACCAAGAAGATGAAATTTTTATCACGGATACCTAGATCATTTATATGAATATAATCCATGTTTCAGGGTCTGAAACATCACGAAAACAAGTTTGTAGAAAAAAGTATGCAATGACTAAGTTCATGATGATTCTGGAACCCTGTATTACATAGGCTATATCTTCGAAAGTATACGTCCACAGGAGCTGAAACTTGAACCCCATGTACCTTGATCCTCATTTTAAATATCCTCCAAGGGGTTCATTTTGAAACATTGTAGAACAAAAGTTATAGTGAAAATTATAAGATTTCTTAGATGCAACAATGAAACCTTAAGACCTTGAACTCTGATACCAAATGTTAAGAACCAAATATAAAAATAGCATAAAAACCTCAAAATAAGTAATCAATGCCTTGAAAAAGAGATAATTTCATATAATAAGCCTCTTCGAGGGGGAAACCTCCTTATAAACCACATAAATTTACAAATACCAGATGATTCCAAATGAAAAGGTCTCGGTATATATAGGAGACTAGGAGTTACAATTACAACTAATGGACCCAATCTGACATAAATAAAATAACAATACTAATGTAATATTCCCAAATTAAGGGGCAATGTTCCAATATTTAGTGCTTAATAGTCCTGTTATCAATTTGTGATTCAAACCTCATTCTTCTTACTCAATCTCATTCTGACCACCACCTATGGGACTCCCTCTATTATATGTTGCTCATAACAAAATCCTAGAGTCTTAGTTAAGCTCTTTTCAAACTCTTTAAAAATGAAAATATTGTCGAGTGAGCTTATCTCTTTCACACTTGTCAAATGGATTTGAAAGGACATCTATTTTGGTATAAGTTTAACCCTTTTCTAGACCAAATAGGCTAATTATGATAAAGGAATAATCTAGGCACCATTGGCTAGAAGAGTTCTCCTTAGTATTTTTTATGCTTTTTCAGACTTAGGGGACTAAATCTACGAGAAAGAACACTACTGGAAGTTTCTTTCTAATGTCAAGTTGTAATTGAATTTGATTATCTTGCATGCATTTTTTAGCCTAACTTTGGCTCCCACTTTCTCGTTATAAGCCTATTTCCCCAACAATTCTTAGCATTCACCAAGCAGTTCCTTTCATCTATCTTTTGCAGCTTGACACCATTTACCCTAAGAGGAAACATCACCCCGAGTGTACATATTCCACATGTGCTTCCTTGCATCACGCATAGGTATGTTCCACTTCATGGAACTTTTTGGCTTGCTCGCGACACTTTTTTCCTCTCTTGTATCATAAAATTATTTCACATCTATGAAAAAGAGAAAAAAAATGAAAAAAAAAGGGCGAGAAAAGAGTATTGTCTCCTATTGGAAGAAATCATGAGTCCTTTGAACATAAAACAAATTTTCGAGTCCATTCATCAAAGGTTTGGGTTTAGTATGGTCTTAGAAAATTGAACTTGTTACTTATGCTTTTACTCCAACTAGTTATTCTTCCAGTCCCTATGGAGAGTTTCTCGATGCCTCCTGTATCACAAACTTTTGTCAATGTTCAGTATTGAGTCTATTCTTCCTAAGTTATCCATATTTCTCATGATTTGGTTCAAAGGAAGTTTAAACATGTGTCAACCATTCCTCAAAATTCTTGACTTGGCATGTTGGCCATCCCCTTAAAAGTGAATCTCATAATCACATGAAGTTGTTTTCCTACCTTGCACCCTTCCCTAACTTTCATCATTGGTAGGTGACCTTGAACCCAATAGATGGAATCTCTCCATTGGTCGCTAACTAGGTGGTTTCCCTTTTGTTCAATGACAAGGAATCTATTTAGACATCGTGATTCATGTAGTGTCTTGGATTCCATTATACCTTATTGGTTGTTTTCTCACCTCTGTCAACATTTTTTATTATTGGCTTCTATTTAGAGCATCTCTTTCATGTACTACTTGCATTTGGTGCATGTGAGAGACACACATGGTCATTGGTTCATGCATATCCTATTCATCTGAGTTCTTCCTAATCATCAAAGTATTTATTTGTACCTCATGTTGGATGATGATATATACCTTAATTCTCTCCTTTTAACGGATCTCATTCCATCGACTTCAGCTCATATATTCTGAAATCGATATCTAGAGTCATAAGAGTACCTAGAGGTTGCAGTCATCAGTGACAGGTTCTCTTTCCATCGACAGTTAGGAATACATCAATGTCTCTTGGTCTATGGATTCCTCAAGTGTTCGACCTAAACACCTTTATTCACACTTGTTCAATGTACTCGGTTCCTTGACACCTACTTTCATCATTGATGGGTTGTCTCACATTTGTTAACAGTATACCTCAATGACCAGTAATCAAACAAATTCTCATTATGTTCAAATTCAACTCCTTTATTCACGCGATGTATACTTGCACCATCGGTGGCTAGTGTAGAAGACCTATAGTTCATAGTAGTAGCACCTCATACCTATTGTTTTCTTTCATCATACCAGTACCTATATGGCTTCAATTATCGTGGAAGATTAGATTATACTTTGTTGTATACATATCTTCAGTTGATTTTGAGACCAAACTCCATTGTGTCTTGTTCGTGACTATGACCACCTATGGAATATGTCTACTTTGTATTTCCTATTCATGGCCATGAACAATTATCTTCTATATATTCACATGGATCTGTGGTGTACTTCATATTGGTATCCATGTGTACAAAGTCAATATGTGTTGTAATATTCTGATGGGTGACTAGTTCCTCCAGCTAGGTCCTCACTACTCCACTTTTGGGAATTATAATGTATTTCAGCCATCATTATTGCTCCTCTCACCTCACACATCAGGTGGCATCTACTATAGAAATTTTTTCCCCACTCTATGCATCATGCTTTGGCAGCCTTCCCTTTCCCTCTGTAGACTCAATTTACCCATTTTTCTCAATCCAAAGTACAAAATTCAATTTTTTGTGCATATATGTAAGCTATACTTAGACAACATGTGTATATGCAAGTTGCTCCATTACAACTTGTGTACATCGGTTTGTGTGCTCAAAATTAAAAATATTTCAGGTTTTTCATGCCAAGTCATGAGATCCATAATCCTTTTCCTTTCATATGTTGTAAACTCTCTGATTCAACCCTTCAATTCCCTTTGGAGGCTATAAATTGAGCCATATACAAGCCTTGAGAAAAAGGAGAGAAACGTTGAGCGAAAATACACTATGGAGAAATTTAAGAAAAGACTCGTTTATATCCTTTGCAAATTTACACCCTATACCCAGGAGGGAACATTCCCCCGAGTGTCCATATCCCGCATGCACCTCCTTTCATTGAGCACAGGTATGTTCCACTACTCAAACTAGTTGTGCTTACTTGCAACACTAGTTTCCTCCTCTGTATCATAGTATTCATTTGACTATGAAAAAACAAAAAAAGATGTGCAGGAAGGGAGTATTATCTTATATTGGAAGTAGTCGTGTCACCTTTGAACATAGCACAAAGTTATTGAGTCCACTTGTCATCATAATTTTGGGTTTAGCATGGCCTTAGGAAATTGAGCTTGTTACAGAGAGTTTTCTCCCACGAATGCTTACTCTTCCAGTCCCTATGGAGAACTTGATTGATGCCTCCTGCATCTCATGGTTTTATCATTGAGTCTATGTTGTTGGAGTCTTCCATATGTCTCATGATCTTAATCAAAGGATGTCTATCAACCTGTGATGGCCATTCCTCATAACTCTTGACTTTGCATGTTGGCCATACCCTCAGCTTGTCTCAAAATCTCATGATGTTGTAGTCCTATTACGTACCCCATTCTTACTTTCATCATTGGTAGGTTACCTTGAACCCAAAAATCGACATTTCGTCATTGGTCGTTGACTGGGTGGTGTCCCTTGTGTTCGACAACAACACATATATTCACACATTGGGATTCGTACAATGTATTGGATGCCATTAGCCTTATTTGTGGTTTCCTCTCCTTTGTCAGTAGATTTACTCATTGGTTTCTATTCAGAGGGTCTTTTTGTATACCGCTTGCACTTGGCACACACAAAAGAAACACAGGGTCATTGGTTTGTGAACATTTTCTTCATCTGATTTTCTCCAAATCATCAACCTCCTGCTTTGTACCTTGTGCTAAATGATAAGAGATGCCTTAATGCTCTCCTTTCAGCGGGTCTCCTTCCATCAACTTCAACTCATCTATTCTGAAAATGAGACCTAGAGTCCTATGAGTACCTAGAGGATTTCATTCATTAGTGGTAAGTTCTCTTGCCATTGGCAGTTGGGAATACATCAATGTCTCTTGATTGATGGATTCTTCAAGTGTTCGACCCCGACTCCTTTATTCACACTTGTAAGATTGTACTTGATTCCTTGATACCTACTTTCATCATCGATAGGATGTATCACATTTCTTAATGGTATACCTCAATGATCGGTAATCAAACGAAGTCTCATTGTGTTCGACCTAAAATCCTTTATTCACACGATGTAGACTTGCACCTTTCGTGGATTGTGTAGAAGACTTGAAGACATCAGTATGTGGCTGCATCTTTCCTGAATTGTTTCTTCCTTTTCATTGTACCGATACCTGTGTGACTTTAGTGATCATGGGAGATCAGATTGTACTCCATTGTATACAGATATCTTCAGTTTGATTTTGATATTGGTTCTACTGGGCCTTGTAACTTGTTCATGTGTAACACCCTGTTTCCCCTAGTTTGTAAAAATAACTGGACTGGCTAGAACTGTGGAAAACTCATGAATGTGAATATGTGATGTGAATGGACCTTATGGAAAAGGTCAATGAATGTGAATAAAATTATGAATTTATATTGCAAGACTACTGAGAGGGGATGTGCAGAAAAAGAGACCACGATGACGGTGGAAGGCACCTGGAAAGGTGGCGTTAACTTCCACAGAGAATTAATATCGTATTTGGAATTCACTGGCCCGGAGAACCAAAAGAGGCTCGCTGGCCCCGAATTAAATGTCTCACAGGATGGCGGGTTGATGGTTCCTCAGGAATTAATGAGGGATGGGGAGGTGAACTGCCCATCCATAGAGCCATCATGACTGACCAGTGTGAGGGAAATCACGCCACATGCAACCTCGCAAGAGGATAAGGTGTGGGGTAGAAGTAATTGGGGGCAGACGCGAGGGGAGGAGGAGAACTCTGGAAATATGCAGAGTGAGTGATAGCAGAGAGGAAGGAGATTAACCTTCGCTCTTGGTCACTGGAAAACAGAGACGTAGTCTCATAACATCGTGGTCTCAGCTCGGGGGTGGCTAGTGGTAAATTCACTGGGAGTCGTTGAGCCTATGGTTGGGTGGAAACGAGCACCCCACTCAGTAGTTGCTTAACCCCTGGTGTTATTTCTGATAAGTGTTTTTCCTCTGGCATCTTTAAATATATATATGTTATTCTGATAATAATGCCCATAAGCTATGAAACTGTGAATGATTTCATTGTAAGAATGTATGTATGGTGTTTTGATCAATATTGGTAGATGCATGTTTATTATGGAAAGACTGTGTATGGATTATGTCTTCATAAATCACTATTTATATGATTACTGACCTAATTCAGACTGCATGTCTGATTCGTGGGAGAAAGGTACCCTTATATGCCTCAAATACTACCATGGGCAAGAGCCTCCCCATAGAGATACCCTCCTTGAAAATCCCATCAAGAACCGAGAAAGCAAATGTGAAGGCATAAGGCCTTAGTAACCCTACACGAGGAGGAACGATCCTCTGGAAAACCCGAGATGGTAGCATAAGGATGAAGTATTGAATCGACAGACGAGATTCCGTTGGGAGATATGTGGTCACTCACGACCGTCATATTGAAAGAAGAAGATGGGTTGTTAAGTGCCTTAACCCTGAAAGGTATTAATCGACGGATGAGATTCCATTGGGAAACCTGTGGTCATGCATGACCGTTAGATTGGTAGGAGTGAAAAGGGTGTTAAATGCCTTACCCCTTTGTTTTTTGTGTCTATGTGGACAACGAATAATTTAGGACCATAGATCTCCAAGGTCCATGGGAGTATCTGGACCATTGATTTTTCCACGTCCAGGGAGTTGTGGAAGAATGCACGGGTAGGAACCAATCTGAGCCGTTAGATCTCATCTGGAAAAACTCGACAGCCGTTGGATCTGTCAGAAGTTACCCGAGGGTTAAAGACCCCAGTGTATAGGGGTGAAAACTCTGAAATAGATCTGAGTCGTTCGAATGACGGAGGCCACGTGTTGTAAGTTTACCCATTTTCGGAAATCGGGAATCGCGAAATCGGGAATCCTAATGACGAGAGTTCAGGATTTTCCATGGTGAAAACCCCGGAATAGATCTGATTCATCCGAATTATGGAGGCCACGTGTCGTAAGATTACCCATTTCGGGAAATCAGGAAATGCGAAATCAAGAATCCTGATGACGAGAGTTCGGGATTTTCCATGGTGAAAACCCCAGAATAGATCTGAGCCGTACGAATGATGGAGGCCACGTGTCAAGAGATTACACATTTCGGGGAATCAGGAACCATGGGTTCAGGATTCCTGGTGACGAGATATTAGGACTTTCCATGGTGGAAATCCCGGGATAGATCTGGACCATCCAATTTATGGAGGTTACGTGTCGAGAGATTAACCGCATCGGGAAACCGGGGATCGAGAATTCGGGAGTCCCGTGATCGAGAGTTCAAACTCTCATGATGATAAACCCTGATGAATGGATGATATTCTTTCGAAGGATCTTAGGGTTTGTAACGACTGCTAGATGTGAGGAAGAGACACCAGCTTTAAGTCGGGGCGCGAACCTGCATTAGGGTAAGTAACGAGCATATCTGGATGGCCAAAATCCACCCGCCCAGATCTATGACTGAGGTTTCATTCCGGATCCCCCTTGTTTTTTTGCCTTTAGCGGTTGGGGGGGGGGTCAGGAATCAGATGTGCAACTCTTGAGCGGTTGAGATTAATTCACCTTTATCAATGGTGCTCAGGTGAATTCTGGACCCCCCTTTCCATTCTTCCTTTAATGGGGGGGGGGTCCGGAATAGTGTGGCATTTGAAATGGGGCCCCCTCCTCTCTTGTTGACTACTGTGTCACATTCCCCCTCTGCCACCTGTACTCCACTTAACCGTGCAAAGGGGCTTGTTCTCATTGGCTGTTCTCTAGCCCTATTGGGATTCGTCCCTATTGGCTGGACGCTAGCCCTGTCACGGTTCAGCAGTTGCATAGTCGAACGATTCAACACCCCTGTAGCACCGAGGCGCGAAATACAAAGAGGCACCATGATTATTTGAACTATGACCATGACCCGCGACCACATGGGAACAGGGAGAGAGAAAGAGCTAGCTCGTGCTAGGCCTCCATAGGTAATTCGGGGCTCTGATTCAGTAAAAGACCAGAAAAATTTGATTGAGGTAGTGGGTATGTGACAAAGTGGTATTAGAGCATGGTTACAACACTTGGTCTTCTTGGGCTCAGGCATGAGCTGCATAAGAGGACATTGTCATCTGCATTTTATCCTTAAGAAGAAGGATTGCAAGATGAAACTGTAATCTGGGACATGAACTTCGTTGTCCTGTTTTAGCGTTATGATGGCTACCTACTAAAATAGGTAGAGTCTCTTGCAATTGAGATGGTTGGATAGATGAGGATTAAGACCCAATTGAAAAACCCCTATTATATGGGTATACATGTGAAAATATGAATTATGCGCAGGTTATAAAAAAAAAAAATGTATCTAACTCTTGACTAACAACCAGCGTTTGTCTTTTCTGCCAAGCGGACGATCATTTGTGGGAATTTACAGACGCAGAAAATGGTGACTCACCAAGAGATGGGAGAAGTCTCCCACAATAGAGACGAAGAGTCTGACGAAAGAAGAGCAATAGGAATCCCTCCAGATCTAGCCGAGGTTGTGAGGAGTCTCATGGTTGAATTGCAAAGCTGCAAAGCTGACAATGAAAGGATGATGAAAGAACAAGAAAAGAAAACAGAAATAAATGCATTTTTACTGTAGAGCTTATCCGACCTATAGTGACAAATGCAGCATGAACCCGAGATGAAAAAACATGGTCATATCAGTGGCCATACTGAGAGGAGCACCTCAAGGAAGGTTCACCCCAGAGGTAAAGGACCTGTGCCAGACGATTCCACTGAGAAGGAAGTTGGCGATTCATAAGGCTCTTCCAGTAGAAGGACCTGTTCCATTTCTCTAAGAAAAAAGAAGAAGAAAAAGACTTCCAAGGGTCATAAATTTGAGGAATCCAGAAAGGCCAAACCTCCCTCCTTCGACGATGAGATAAAGAAGGGAGAGGAAGCCAAGGCCTGGCTACTTGGACTGAAGAAATATTTCAGAGTCCATGATTTTTCAGAGAATTTGAAGGCCTGAGTGGCCACTTTCAATCTGAAAGGAAAGGATTCCATCTGGTGGGAAGACCTTAAGAATATAAAGGGGGTCCACGAGGAGGACCTGTCTTGGAAACAATTTGAAAAGTACTTCCGGAAGAAGTATTTGTCGAAAAGATATTTC
>SNQJ01S0049012.1:10987-37777 GCA_010110895.2 Picea sitchensis | reverse complement strand
TTCTGTAGGGCAAAAGAGCACTTCAATAACTTGATCATGAATGAGCTTTCTGATGAAGTGCATGTGTAGTTTTATGTGTTTTCTACGCTGATGTTGAACTGGGTCTTCGACAGATCCTTTCAGAGTTTGGATTCCAGCACTAGCATCCAACCAGACTTTGGTGTGACAATCAAAGTGCCATCAAAATCATTGATGTTTTCAAGTGGTAAAACCCCTACGGGGAAACATCCACGGTCCCATCCAACGTGGCCACTTGGAGTAGTTTATTAATGCAAAGAAAAAGATTACAGAGATATTTTACAAGACAATTTCTCACAATCGATCATCGGCAAAGGACCCTCCATGCTCTTTAAATAGAGATCATGGACCAATCGGGTGTTAAGCCACGGATCAATAGCCATTAATATCGAGGAGAGTATGAACCATCAGATCACTCTATGTCGGGAACATATCGTGACCGTCGGATTTCCTAACTACAAATGCATACTAATGCATACTAAAGAAACACACTTTTACCTAACGAAATATTAGACCAAGTAGATCTTAACTAACTCCTAAGTGTCTAAATATCCTAACAGGATTGGATTTAGAAGGTTCTCCCTCTTGTCCTAGGGATTTTTCTTGGGCCTTTTATGATGTTTCAATTGCATATGGAGGCTGCAATTGGTGGTGGTCATTTTATCAACCAATCGTTGGAGAGAATTCACCTTTGCTTGCAATACCGCATTGTCATGATGTAGATTCCTATCCATAGTTTTTCTCTCTTCCAATTGTTGAACCAACTAAGAATTTTCTTGTTGCAAATTTTCAATAACTGGGGTATGATAGGATGGTTCAAAAGAATAGGGCTTGGATCCCTTGATGGATGTAGAAGGTATATCAACTTTGGAATATGATGTGGGCATCTGGGAGGTGGGAGTAACAAAGTTTTTGAGAGAGAGAGAATAGCTTCAGATTTAACTTCTTTATTGAGATCAAACTCTTCTACAGAAACTTCTCTAAGTCTTTTATGGGGTCTTTCAAGATCAAAAGACAATTGGATAGGATTTGAAGTACTTGGAGGTTTTACATTGGGTTTTTCACTTGTACTTCGGGTACTTCTTCGAAAATATTCCCCTTTGAACCGATTGGATCCTCTTCTATTTGTAGGGACTAAAGAAAAGTCTTGTTGAAATTCATCTTGTAACTTCTTAGGTTGAGGATCAACAGGTGTTGAAGGAAATGGGGAATTATCAACAACATTTTTTGTTTTCTTACCCGATGAGGCTGCTGGGGAATCAACACTTTTCTTGGACTTTTGATCAGAGAAAGAGATAGTTTGAGTTGGAGGGTTTGGAGTCTTTGGAGAATGGGGCTTAGATGGAGTAACAACCCCTAAATCAATTGATCTCTTGTTGGTCTTGACTGTGAGATGGGGCTTTGAGAATTGGTAGAGGAATCCATCCCATGTCTTGCCCTGTTTTTTCAATTCAGTTGTGACAAGCAATTTGATGAGGTCGTGGAGGAATATACTATTGTGAGGTTTGGCCAATTTTTTATGAACTTGGGAAGACATTTTCTCAATAATTTTCAAGAAGTAGAAAGGAGAATTCAGGGGTTTATTAAATTGGAAATGGGATAAAAGACGAAAATGAAAATCTTTGAAAACATAGTACCTACCTTAACAAGTGATAATCCTGGTAATTATGATTAGGGGATTAATCAATTCATCCTTGATCCATTCTTTTGAGTACACTTTGGCTCCAGAAACGTTTTTAAATTCATGCTTAAATACTCTATTATAGCTTGGACGTGGCAATTGATGGTGTTTGAACCATCGATCCCCAACCCGCGACAATTTCATGGCTAAGAAAATTTATTATTCACATACCAAGTGTTGGAGCCACCCTTGTTTTTTAACCCGTCACAATTTTCATTTCGATGCTGGAAATCATAAGATGGTTTTCTTTTTCCCCTCCGAGAGATCGATGATCTCTAAGAGCTTGAGTGCGCAAGCAGCTAAAATCTTTTCTACCCTCGAAACAAGTCCTACTTTTCGTAAGAAGGTTTCCTCCTTTTTGTTCTATTTCGGTATCTTGTAGGTCAGAGACTATAACTCATGAATTCACATGTCCCGAGTCCCGAAACGGCGAAGTCGTTTTAAATTTTCACTCAAGACAATGACTAGGGTACAATTTTTAACTCATGATTAGACGTCGTCGGGGTTTCGCGCCTTGGCGTTCGCCGGACCCAAATTTTTATTTTTACAGTCTCGAGGGCCGAGAACACGAGGCCTTTTTGGGATAACCCTGGTCAAGGATTAAAGGCGGAAAGTCTAATCGTGGTTAAAGTTGTTCTTGGTTCTTCGTCACTCGACACTATCTTTTTTGAAAGTTGCGACGTCTAAACCCTGACTCACGAAGTCACGATGTAATTACAACATGATTAATTAATCACTTAAGCCAAGATTAGCCTCCCCTTAACTAAGTCTTGTTAGTGCAGTCTCGCAGTTTCGCAACTCGGTGTATAAACCTCCCAGAAACTTATCTTTGAACTTCCGAGTTGCGATATGGCGAATAAAATGATTATAAAATTAATTATGCCCAAATCGCGATTACCTTTAATTAAACCTAATTCAACCCTCGCGGTCTCAGGAGTGGGAGACTCAAAATGTTAAAAGAAAATCCATGATATAACGAATAGCGAGAAATGGATTAATGTTGGCAAGATTGGATTAATTAAGCTAAAGAAAAATATATCCCGCTTCTCGAGGCTTGCACATTTCCCGAGGAAGCCTTTTCTCTCCTTACTCCAACTGACTGTTAAACTGCCAGAAATTTATGACATTAATGGAGAAATAGGGTAAATATACGTCTGTAAGATCTTATTTTACGTAATAAATTTATTTCTAATTACGATTTGACAGGCTTATTTTGAAAGTACCAAGTTTTCAAATATATGTAAGAGTTTCATTTCATTATAACAAACGTATTTCATAAGCACGTAGAGCTCACCACTTCTGAGTAAACTAATTTATGTATGTATACGCAGTTCTATCACAGAAGAGCTAAAACGCAAGCTTCAGCTATGGCTCCGCGGAAAGCAACAAAGGCGAATGTTGAGGTCGCGGGACAAGGCTCAGACAATGTCTCCGACACTTCACCCCGAAGTGTCGACTCTGTCCCCAACTGGTCATTTGTTTCAAACATTCTACAATCAAAATTGGTGGATTATTAAGATGACTCTGATGGCAATGAAAAAGATGATCTAAACACCAAATACAAAATAGTCGTCCAGTCTGAGATGCACAAAGTAGAAGCCCGGCCACGGTTTCTTCCTTATTATGATATGGTCCGATGGGCATTGGATCATGTAGACGTACCAAACAGGACTATCATGAATGAGAAAACAATCACTATAGGGACTTTTAGGCCTGATCATTTGCAAACCATGTACAAGCTACCTGCGATGTCCGAATACACATATGGCGTTGAGTTCCTGGAGGAATTCAAGGAGAAGGAGTGCACTCAGTATGATAAAACCATTTCCGGTTTCATAAAGGATTGGGTTTCGTGCACCGCGAAATTCAGAGCTAATGACCAAGGCGTTTATTCAATCACTTCGTTGGAACTGCAGTATAAATATGTGGCCATGATGACTTGCCGGTTATATGGGAGAGAGGACACATCGCATTTTTACCTTGCGTGGTTGCCTCTGATGTTTCGGGTCGTAGAAGGTTGTTCTTTTAACTGGGTGAGGATTCTTTCGGATAGCTTGGCCAATCGGGTCACAGAGTATCGAGAGTAGAAGGAGAGTGGGAAGGCCTCATCGTTCTTCATGTCCGCATATATTATGGACGCAATCTGTTCTATGACACCATTTCCATTAATGAGCTGGGGCTGGACTCTAGTTGAAGACAAACCCATACATGTATACCATGAAAAGCTATGGGAAAAAAAAGCAGAAAAGTTCACATATGAAATTTTTAACCGGGTGATGGTGCCCCTGCATATCACCATTTTTGGCCACCCACCACCTCGTATCTCAGAGAGCATTGCAACAAATCTGAGTAGCATAGCGGACTGGTACGTGGAGGCAGAGTTTTCGTACTTCAGAGTTTTTGGGGCTTCTGTTCCCCCTCATGCACTTCCATTGTTCATTCCTGACAAGCTAGATTGTCGCGAGGTCACCCGGCAGACGATAATTAGCGGGGTGAGTAAAGAACTCAAAGGGTACTCAAAGAAGGTATGGTCGTCTTTTCCCATTCGAATGAATTCTTATTCTTTATTAGATTTCGGGCATGCCAAAGCCAAGGTTGCAGCCCTGGAAGACCTAAGTTTGGTCTCCATCGAATATACGAAACATGATCCACAGAGGGTTGTGAGAAACCATTTAGCTAATTGTGGGCTCAAGAGATTTGAGCATGAGAATTCACCCCCGGATGACCTTTTCCGAGGGGTGAGGTCTTATGAAGAAGTTCTAGCCCGGATCCAATCCTTGGCACCCGAAGACACAACCTCTGTATTGAGATCCGGGGAGTCTGGGTGTTTCCGAGATGAAACAGAAGGATTTTGAAGGTTATGAAGACGCAACTCCTCACCTTGGAAAACACCAGGACGAGGGGGAACAAACGAGGAATCCTGAAGTAGAGGTAAAGACTCCGGACCTGCCAAGGAAATAGAATCTGGAGGCAGAGGTGAAGACTCTGGACCCGCCAAGGAAACAAAATCCGGAGAGCGAGATAAAGACTCCAAGACCGCCAAAGAAGCAGAATCCTGTTGATACTCCAAGAGAATTGACAAAACAAATCGGAGAACCCATCAACGCGGTTACACCCTTGCAGTCGACACAGGGAAATGTCGGCGAGGGATGGATATTTAATGAGGAACTGAGGCCCATAAGAGAAGAAGAACTCCCTCCAAATGAGTTCTTCTTTGATAAGAAGAGGAAGGCTGTAGTGAAAAGAGATTTCTATCAAGAAGAAGGGTCTACTGCGAAAAAATATAAAATCATGACCGATGGAAAAGATAAGAAAAGTGACCAATTCGCCACTGAAATCGCAGGAACGTTGGGAGCGTATGCTTCGGAAAATCAATTCTCAGTCGGGATTTTGAAGAACCAACTGAAAAGAAAGAATCGCCTAATCAAGACCCTCGAGGCTAGATTGGCCACAGCCGCGGAGAACGCTAAAGGTCAGGCTAGCGTGGAAATAGAACAGGCCAGATTGGCTGACAAAAATGAAATAGAGGTGCTCAGAGTTAAGCTCGAGCAAGCACAGTTGGTGGTCCGAGATGGTCGAATGAAGGCGACCCAACAGAGGAGTTTGATTGAACAGCTGCAGGCTCGGGTAGAATTCGCCAAGATCAAAATGATAGACATCGGGATATTTAAGTCCCAAGCGATCGAGATTCGGAGCAGAATCTCTTCGGCACATCATAATTTTCTCACCAAGGTGGGAGCGATTCGGGAAAACTGTCTGTTGGTCCATCAAGTTGCCGAGAACTTATAGGCTAGAGAAAGGGATGCAGGAGCAGCTCAGGTCACCTTCTAGGAGGCGGTAATAGCCACTAGCAACCGGGTTTCGGCGGGTACTCCCAGGTTCACCATCTCAGAGCAAACCCGAGAAAATATTCTGTTGAAGGATTGGGAGCACAACATCACCTTGGGCAAGGAACAAACCCAAAAGATAACCAACTCCCTCGAAGAAGCTTTTAATTCTATAGATGGTGAGTTGCTAGGCATTGACAGTGGAGGCAATGCCGAAGCATCGATGCAAATGAATGTGGAACAGATCTCACTTGATTTGAAAGATAAGGAAGAAAGAGATTTGGATGATATCTCTCAGATGGATATGGTGGACATAGTCCAAGTTGATAAGTACATGATCAAACCCAGCGTGCAACTAAGTGCCCTCGACATCATCGATTCACAAATGGAAGACAAGTTGCATCAGTTAGCCCGAGAATGTTACTTTGTCGAGGCCAGCTGTCAAGAAGAACCATCACGGCTCATATCCCAGCTAGTGGAAAGATGCATTGCCTGCACCGAGTCCGTACGACGACAAACACCTGGCACCAAGTGAAGACAGAGTAGGCGAAATGGAGCGATTGCTCTCTTCTTGGTCATAACCGAAATTTTGCGACTGTTGAGATTCTATCCGTTTTGTAAAAATTGTATAAATATATCCCAGAAAAAAATAAACAGGGCTGGACCCTTTTTGAAGTTTTGTAAGAGAGTTTTTTACATTGAGATTTAATACAAGCAGATCTGGAGATTCTCAATTCCGTCACTACTGTATTACAAGTTTTCTTTCTTGTTTCTCATTTTTCCATTTCAATTCATATTCATAATTGATGTGCTTCGTTATACTTTAGTACGACCACTACTATAACGAATGAATCTGGGTTTTCTGTAATTGTTTATTGTCTTTCCTCTACACCAGCTATCAGCGGTGTAAGACCAATCTGCAGTTTCAAAATTCTACATATATTCTGTGTTACATTGATTATTTTCTTACATATTTTCCTCTCCCGTTTATTTCATAAGATTTTCCCCTGGTAGGAACCTTACATTGTAAACGGCTTAATGTTTCTCTCCCACCTCACATCTTTTATTAAAATATGATACAGTTATGGGAACGAGCCTTAGATTTGTATCTATATTTTATTTCTGCAACCGTAAGTTCTCTTTTATAAGACCGAACTGAGACAGCACTTAACCTTTCTTAAATTCTTTCATACCTTTACTGTTCCCCCATGACAGTTCATGTACCAACTCAACCTAACGTTGAACCTGGATTACTGAACCAAACACACATCGCCTTAAACCTCTTCTATACCATCCTTAAAATGGTGACTAACCGGACTGAACTTGAATGATCATGGGCATCCATTGAACGAGACATAACTATCCAAGAACAGTTCGAAGCCAGACAATGCCAATGAAGAAATCTCCCTTAGTTCCCTTCTCCGAAGTTTGACGTTTCTCTCTTCTCCATCTTTTAACCACTTTCGGATGCCTTGACACTGTACTTTGAGCCTTAAGTATAGACTCAGGAACAACACCAAGAAGGCCAGAGATCTTGTGCATGACAGCCTCCCATCAAACCCAAGATATAATTGTAGTGAGATGCCATCTTCGTGGCCCTACAAACTGGCTAAGAATGGTCCCCACCCTACGCAAAGGAAAATGTCTCTACACTCTGTGAATTCAGGAATGGCCAGAAACGGGACATAGGAGGAAGTTTCATAGAATTTAGGCATGGTTACAATGTGGAGGATGAGAATAACAAAGGAATCAGGAATAGGGTCAGTGCTACAGAACAAGAAGGGGATGGGTGGAATGGAAATTGGGGAAAAATAACTAATTTTTAATGTAATTTAGGTGGAAACGATTGAATTCGTGAGCAAATTCATCACACACGATCGCCATGTGTGACTATGATTGTGAAACATTTGAATTTATAATGGTGTACTTTGGAGGAAAATGCAATTATGTGACAATTATATCAATGTACAAGTCTTCGACTTGGACATTTGATCATAAAAATGCATTAAATTTTTTAAATTTAATTATCAACATGAATTTTAACAACATACCATTCAGTTCATCTTAACTTACCATTGCAACAGGTGTATCAATTCGAATGATAGTTTTTTGCATGCAATCATCGTCATTTACAATATATGCATGCCTCATTCGATCCTCCATATGGTGCTTCATCTGGTAGTCCAGATGGCATCCCATTCGGTCTTCCAAATGGCACTTCATATGGTACTCTTGTGAAAGTGGAAATTATCCCCATTATAATGGACGTTCACCCATAACACTCAACTTGGGTAATTTCTGACAGTCATGGTGAACAGGATCATGGACAGGATAAGTGTGAATAGGATGATCCATTGTCATTTTCCTTGTCATCGTTCTTGTAAAACTATAAAAAAACTTGTTCCTCTGTTAAATAACTTGTTCCCCTGTTCATAGGCATGTAACACAAATATGTAGTGAGAATAGTGTGTCAGTGATTTGTAATTGACACAAATAACTAGTTAAGAATTCTTTCATTAAAAAATGTACAACAAGCTTATAACACACAGTGATGTCAGCAGTATAAAATTTAGCATCTTAATAAAAAAAACTACTGATATAATAGCCCAGAATATCTTCAAAACAATATAACAAATTTTTTACAAAGCTTCTACTTCCTCTTCTCATGGATTATAATATAGATGGGCATTGTTTATCATTTTTTAGGTCAGGAAACCCCTCCCCCACTCTTAAGTCTTGTGACACCTCACAATAAAAAATATAGGGAACCAGTCAATTCTCCCAATAGACTAATATTTATAGCTTTCCAAGTGTAGAGATAAATTGCATACTTTGGTCTGACAAGATGGTTAAAATATGGCCCCACCTGTAGGATAGAACATCCTACATATAGTTAAGAAGAGGTAGGTGAGAGAGTCTTAGGATAGTCTTAAAGCTAGCTCCTAATGGAATATTTATGGCATTCATTGACCTTTTCTTAACCATGCATGCTTCTTTTTAGCTTTGTCTACAAGTAATGTCATACATCAAGACAAGTTTAAATATTTAGGAATTTTAATTATTTCTTGTTAGATCATTACCCACGCTAGGTAGAATGCCCTATTGCTAGCAAGCATGTTCAATACTCTGACTTGTTTACCTAGTCATACTATAGGCTGGTACCCACTACCAGCAGACCTGTTTAGTATCTCGGCGGGTTAGCCTCTTACACCCTTTTACAACAAAGACTAGTCCACCATCTTTTAATATTTTTATATAAATATTTTGTTTTGCAAGAAGATGGGGAGATAGCTCTGATTTTTTTTATTTAAGAGTGGGATGGTATTTATGTTAGAGGATGACACTTCTTTATGTATTCCTTATAGATATCCCTGATGTAAGGGGTACTTAAGTGTACATATCCTATCCAAAGATACGGTATAATCAAGAATTGTTAGTGTGTAGTGGATGGTACCATTGGAAAAGAACAGAAAGGTATCTTCAGGCTCGAATCACTTTTTTTTTTATGTTATAGTGGTGTTTCCATGACTAACTGCTAATCAGACCTTCTTGCTACTCTTTCATAAAGATACTTTACTCACCTACTCAGGGTCCTTGGGAAAATTGTACAAGTAACCTCTAGGTTTGATAAGACAAGGTGTCACTTCCTTATATCCTCTAGTGGTGGAGGTTAAGAGAAACTACCATTAAAGATGCCTTGAGAAAAAGGAATATAGAAATATTGCAAACATATGACTAATTCACTGCAAGAAATAATAAAAATTCATTATTCAATTAATTCCTAAGAAGATAACAAGGTTAAAATATAGAAATATATTTTCGAAGGAAAATAATTCCCTTTTTGTCTCCTTGAAATTGTCTACTCGTGGTGAAATAAATACATGCAGAAATATCTAAAATTGTTTATCAGAAAAAACACACTTTAAATTATTTACATATGTACAATCAAAATTTAGAAACATTTTCAAGAACAAGGGGAGGGAGAAGAAACTTCCCCATCCACTAAGGCCAATGCCTTGTCAGTTGACATGACATGTATAAAATCTTCTTTGGAAATGGGTTTGTGGTAAATTTTAAGTCGATGTCCATTCACTACGAAAGAGACTTGTCCATCATCAGTTGTTTTAATCTTAACATCCCCATTATCAACCACAGTCACTACCTCATAAGGAACCAACCACCAAGTGATCATTTTTCCTTTAAAAGTTTTGAATCGAGAATCAAACAACAAATCCCAATCACCAGGTTGGAATTGTTTCTTCTTAATAAATTTGTCATGTCACTTGCTCCTCTAGTTTTGAACTAACATTGTTTGTTGGATAGAATCTTGTCTAATCTCATCCAACTCATTCAATTGTAGGGCTAGTTGTTTCTATGCCTCATCTAGGTCTAATCCCAATTTTGCGGTAATATGGAAATTCCTTACTTGGAATTCAATTGGTAGAAGTACTTGTTTTCCATACACTGGTTCGTAGGGGGTATGCACAGTGGTGTTTCTCCAGGTGGTACAATATGCCCACAAAGATTCTGGAAGTCTATCAACCCAATCTCTATGGTGTAATTGAACAGTTTAGGTTAATATAGTTTCCAAAACTTTGTTTTTGGACTCTTCTCATCCATTAGCTTGCGGGTGATATGGAGAATACTTACAATGCTTGATCCCATATTTCTTTGTTAATTACTTCATCAACTTAGAAGTGAATTGGGTGCCCTGGTCTGTAACAATTTCATGGGGAACACCAAAGTGGGTAAATATGTCTTCATAAATGAATTTAACAACAGATTTTTTGTTATCCCTAAATAAGGCCTTTTCCTCTACTCACTTGGTGACATAATTTGTATAAACCAAAATACAATTCTTCTTATGAGACATGGGTGAAATTGGTCCTACAAAATCAAGGGCCCATTTCTTGAAAGGTTCTATCATAACTTGGGAACATAAGGTCCTTTCATCAGTTGATGTGGGTCTTCATATCCTTTGACAACTATTGCAACTCCTCACATATTTGGCAGTATCCTTAAAAATGCTAGGTCAATAATAACCTGAATGTAACACCTTATACGTTGTACATTTGTCAGAAAAATGGACACCACATGGTCAATCATGAAAAATTCATAGGATTTCTATATCTCATCTTCTTAGACACATCTACAAATAATCAAGTCTAGTCCAGTACGAAAAAGATCATGGCCAACCCAAGAGTAGTTATCACTTTGCGTGATAATTCTATGATTTTCATGAGGTGACAAATGAGTTGGGAACTTCCTAGTAGCCAACTAATTTTCAATGTTTTCAAACCATGGCATATTCAAAGAGAGGGCTAAGAGATGCTCATCTAGAAAATTATCATCAACGGGAACATCATCACCCTCATGTGTTATGTGTGAAATAAAATCAGATACTAAATTCTCCTTTCAAGGTCAGTCAAGGATGGTGATATTGAACTCTTGCAATAAAATGAGCCACCTAGTCTATCAACCATTGGTAATGGGTTTATTCATGAGAAATCTAATGGAAGAGTGATATGTATGTACAAATACTTCATATCGTGTGATATAATGGTGAAAGTTATTAATGGCATGGACAACTGCCAAGAATTCCTTTTCGGTAACTGTATAATTTAACTCGGCAGGGGACAAGTTCTTACTCACAAAATAAATGGCATAGGACTGTTGGTCTTCTTTCTACCCTAATACTCCTCCTATTGCAGTATCGGAGGCATCAATGGATATGTGAAATGGAAGGGCCCAATTGGGTCCCCTAAGAACTGGTGCCACAGATAATTTATCTTTTAGAGTTTCAAAGGAGGTTTGGCACTGGTTAGTCCAAAGAAAATCAACACTTTTATCAGCAATCCAAACATGGGTGCAACAATCTTTGTGAAATTCTCAATAAATCGTCAGTAGTATCTGACATGTCCAATAAATATTCTTAGCTATTTTTGAGTCTTGGGGGTGGAAGTTTGACGATTATCTCAATATTATCAGGATCCACTTTAATCCCTTCAGATGAAATGTGATTTCCTAAGACTACTCCTTTAGTCATCAACATTTTACATTTTTTGTGACTTAAGAATAGGTTCATTTCTTGACATCTGATAAGGACTTTATTTATATTATCTAGGGATTCCTAGTAAGTATTTCCATATACCGTAAAGTTGTCCACACATACTTCCACACAATCATGAATAAGGTCATAAAATATCCCTAGTAGTAGTCGTTGAAATGTGGCAGGAGCATTACACAAACCAAATGGTAAGACCCTATAGGCATAGGTTCCCCAAGGACAAGTGAATTTGGTTGTACCCTCTATATCCATCCAGGAAGGAGAAGTATTTATTCCTTGACAATTTATACAAGACTTGGTCATTAATGAAAGGAAGGGGAAAATAATCCTTTAGATTGGCCTTATTAAGTTCCCTGAAATCGACACAAATTATCCATTTTTCAATTACTTTCTTTGGAGCCATTACAAGCGGGGATACCCTTTTTTGGTAGAGGGGAAGACCCAGGGTTCATATATAACAACGCACCAACAAGCCCTAACTATTGGCCCTTTAGGAAACACTTGTGAAGCAGATGTAGTCTCACTCAAAGTAGCAATAGGGCGTTGCAGGACACAAGTGTCTACAACCAGAGGAAATGCCAGTGGATCCAAGGAAACAACACATAGCAACCTAGATATTCTTTATCTCCTTTAAGTCTAATGTGCAAGCTATATCTCATATATAACATAATGATGCAATAATAGAATAACATAATAACATAATAACAAAAGGCACAATAACACAACATCAACCACAAAGACATAAAATATATGTGGTTCACCCTCTCCCTAGGGCTACGTCCATTGAACTGCATTTCTTGATATTATATGAAAAAATATAGTTCTATATGCACTCTTAGCTTGCATATTTCTCTCCCTCCTTCTCTCCTCCTCTCCCTTCCCTGTGCACCTAGTTGCAGGGTTGATCTTCGCACCCAGATGAAGATCTTACAATAACAATAGGCTCTCATGCTCAACACGTTTTTCTCACACAACAATAATCACTCAATCATACAATAGCGATGAACTCTCAACCAACTTAGCACAAAACCATCACAGGTCCTCTAGACCTTTATCTATACATTACAATAACTCTCTGTCAACCTTAGTCTGAAACCTAGGTGTCAAAACCCTAAGTACCAAAACCCTAGGTGTTTAAAACCCTAGGTCAACTTCATAGATGATTTTAGGGGCTAAATTTCGCTCATGGGCTAATTTTCCATGGTTTTTCCAAAAATGAGATTCGCTATTTTAAAAATAATTCGCCCAAATTCTATAGGATAAAATTATTTTACCTTAAAAATCGCCAAAAGTTTATAAAAACTATATAAAATACTTAGAAATTTGAATATTTAAAAAAAAATATCGCTAAACATTTATAGTTGACATATGAAGGATTAGTAATATTTGCCAAGGTTTCTACATTTTAAAATAAATTTCCATCCTTAAAATCATCCCTGGTCAACTTGACCTGCATTTTCAGGGTTTCGCCAGCCTATCTTTCCTTCTTTCCTGCAAGGTGCTCCAAAGAATCCAATGGTGGATTTTTTCACTTGTTGAGTTATCCATGATCCATATTCCTTATTGATCTGTTCTCCTTGATATTCTCATCCAACTACCCGTTTTCCCTTACTTCGCTCCTTCTTTTCTGCTCCTTTGGCCACTTCGACCCATTCTCAGTCAATGTGTCTTTCACGTAGTTCAGACTTCATCTTTTCTCTTCCTTCTTCTTTTCTTTCTTGCTTAATCCATAAACAAGGGTCAACAAGCCCCCAACACTCACATGTGACTCATCTTGAGGCACTATAGGTCTGAACCTTCTGTTTTACTTCGACGTGCGTTCTTCTCTATCCCTCCCTAGTGTGTGAAAACTATATTTTCTGTGTCTGATACCCAGTTTCAACTGCACCTGGTACCTAGACCCTTCTTCTTATACTTTTACTGAGAGTTGCGAGGAAACTGGTTGTCATAGTACAATTTCAACCAGATCCCATTCACCAAACCTTCCTTCCATTCTCCATTTAAAGTCTTCAACTGCGCATCTCCTCCTTCTGTAACATAGGCAACCTCGTATGTCCCAAGCCAATGTGTCTTGAACTTCCCTGGATGCTTCATGAATTTGTTGTCATATACCAATACCAAATATCCTTATTTAAATGCTTTCTTCTTGATATGTCTATCGTGATAGTCCTTTTCTCTTTCCTTCTGTACTTGTTGATGGAATCATGAATAAAATTGTCTTTCTCTAGTTTGACCAACTGTGCAAGCCTATTTTGAACAATGTCGGTGTCATCCATATCTGTGAATGCTACAATTCTTAAGCTAGGAACCAAATATTTTATCGGTACTATTGCTTATAGACCATAGACCAACTTAAAGGGAGTTTGCATTGTCAGCTTCTTACAAGTAGTTCTATAGGCCCATAACACTGCTGGTACTCTTAGGTCCCAATCATCTCTGTTCACATTGTAAATGTTCATTAGCACTGTCTCCAAGATCTTATTGAAGGCTTTGACAGTACCATTCACTTGTGGATGGTATGGAGTGTTATTCTGATGATGAACTACAAATTCCTGAGTCAAAGCTTCAATAGTATTATTAATGAAACATGTGACTTGATCGCTCATAAGGATCTTCGGGCATCCAAACTTAGTTATGATATCATCAAATATGAACCACGCAACTTTATTTGCACTACAGTCCTTGACTGCTCTTTCTTCTTCCCATCTGGTCAAATACTCTGTTCCAGTGATTATGTATCGAGCTCCTTTACACTTTCCTGGTGGGTTGATAAGTCCCACGAAATAAATGGCCAATTTCTTAAATGCCTATAAGGTTAGATGCAGTGCTAAATGCATATCATCTCTTCTGGAAGGTTCCCCAACTTGTTGGCATACATTGCAAGATTTGTAGTAATCCTTGGCATCTTTGTGTACAATGCGCCACCAGAGACCAGCTCTAAGAATCTTCTACAGTGTTGCTTTTCCTGCATAATGTCATCCTACGATGCCTTCATGTGCTTCTTCTAGAATCAATGGTATCTCTACCTCCATAATGCATCTCCTCATGATCTCATCAGGTCCCATATTATATAGTTTTCCAGCTATAAGTGAAAAATATGCAGCATGAAATACCAACTATTTCTTCTGAATAATTGTATATTCACGAGGTGCCATTCTTGTTGATAGGAAATGAACTATCTCGGTGAAGTGATCATCCACCATTTTGATGGCCAAAAAATGTGCATTGAGTAGTGTAATCTCCAAGCTAGTAGGTTCCTCTCCATGCTCTAATCTAGACAAGTGATCAGGTCCCCTTGTTCATTCTCCCTGGCTTGACCACAATCTCAAAATCATATTCCTGGAATAGCAGTAGCCATATGCATATTATTCCCCCCAACACTATCTTGTTGACTAGGTACTTCAACATAGAGTGATCAATGAACATCTTAATGTGTCCTCCCAACATGTAGTGACGAAATTTATGCAGTGCATACACCATGGCTAAACCTTCTCTCTCATTGGTAATGTAATTTATCTCAGCTATTGAGAGCTTCCTGCTAGCAGAGGCTAATAGATGGTAAATATCTCCTGCTCATGGTTGTTTTAGAACTACTCCCAATGCAATAGAGGATGCATCGACATGAACATGAAATTCCTTACTCCAATCTAGGAAAACCAAAATAGGCACAGTGACCATTTTCTATTTTAGTGTGTTGAAGATCTATTGGCATTCTTCTATCGATTGAAAATGAAAATCTTTCTTCAAAATCTTCTCCATGGGTGTTGTAATCTATGCATATCCCTTAATGAACTTCATGTAGTATCTAGTATATCCCAGTGCAGTGCGGAGTTGTCTAACCGAAGTAGGAGGGGGTAGATCAACAATAATGGAAATATTGGATGGATCTACCAACAATCCCTTATTGCACATAATATGGCCTAGAAACACTCCAAAGGGTGAAAAGAATATGCACTTTTTTAGGTTTAGGGAAATCTGACATTGCCTGCACTTATCCAAAATTAGTCTTAAACATTCAATATGATTTTTTGATAAGCTAAAAACATTCCAATCATCAAAATATGCTTCCAAAAATTTATGTAAAATCTCCTTGAATGCTTCGACCACCACCATAGAAAAGATGTTTGCTGCATTCTTCAATCTGAAAGGCATCAATGTGTACTGGTAGGATCCCCATTCTGTTGCAAATGTGGTCTTATGGCAATCTTCCTTGGCAATCTTGATCTGGTGATAACCTAAAAATCCATCGGTGAAGGAGTAAACTTCCTATCCTCCCACATTATCTAACGCTTCGTCAATAAATGGTGTAGGGAATGGGTCATGTAAACATGCATCATTCAGTTTCCTCAAGTCTACATAGATTCTGATCTCTCATGTTTTCTTATATTGAACCATCAAATGGATAATCCATTCTGACTCCTCAACAAGTTCTATGATTCCTGCTTCCAACATTATATCTAGCTCAATCTTGACTTTCTGCTTATACTCGGGATTCAATCTCTAGGGTCTCTTCTTGACTGTTCTTGCATCTGGTTTCAAAGGGATATTCATTTATCTCATGGGCCCTTTAATTCCCTTCATGTCAGTGAACTTGGTTGGAAACAAGTTTTGGTATTCATGGAGTAATTCTGCGATCTTGTCAATAGTGGCATCATCCCAATAATCTCTAATGTTTACAAGCTTAGATGCTTGTTTTGTCCCAATATTAACTTTCTTGATTTTGATTGGTTGTCCAATAAAAGGGAGTTCAACTCCTGGTCCTTCTATGTCTCTCTATCCTTCTGTTTCTACGATGTTCACATTCCTAGGATCATCGTCTTCATCAAAATTGATATTGTAACATCCTTGCAATTTCTGAAGAGGTGCAGTCCATTCATCCTCTTCTTTCTCCATAGAGAGGTTAGGTGCCTCCTCAAAGAATTTATGTCTGACAACCTATAAATCTTGATCCACTATGGGAAACTGACTTTCAAATAAAAATGTAGCTACAAATTTCTGATTCATACCATACCAATCTACAGTGGTGAGGTGTAGTTCTGCTTGCAAATACCAATTGATACAGGTTGTGTCTAAGGTGTTAATGAATTTATGCACCCACTACTCTTGAGGAATGCTGCCCCAGGCCTCCTCAAAACTTCGCACATGGTCCTTCGGATATCTTTGAACTATGTATCGAAATTCACATCCTTTGACTTGTTCTAAAAAGCACACTGTCATTAAAGTGCGACATTGCACCAAGTCCGTGATGTTCTTCTTGTGTGTCCCCTACCATCTTGTTGGATTTTCTTTGAAGTCTTTGTCCAGTGCCAACAACCTTTGTTCTACTGGTACAATTTATTCAAATTCCAACAAGAAAGATTCTAAATGATTTAAATCATCAAATGTGGGCAAATTACTTACCTCTGTTCTGATCCAGTGAACTTCCCTAGTCAATATAGCACATCTTAGCGTAGAAAATTCATACATTTTGTTCTACCAATTCTCTAGAGCTTCTTCGGAATCTGATGAACATGCATTGTCACTTCGCCAGCTTAAATTCCCATCCATTGTAGGATTAATGTAATCTTGTTGTCTTGCTGTCAATTTATATATATTCTCTAGTTCGTATGCGCGGTCATCTTCTCTGATGGGTTATGTATATCTGCGACCTTCATTAGGATCAAGAGGTGCAATGACCCTAAGGCCATCACCTTTAAATTTTATTCTTATTTTCTTTAAGTCAACTGTAGTGGAATTATTGAAATCCCAATCAATTTCTAACAGCGTAGGATAAGGACAACTATCGACAACTATCTCAATCACCTCAAAGTCCGCAAATGTCCTTACCCCGTCGATGTCCACAGGGACATGCTCCAGCCTTCCAAAGGGGATTACTTCCTACTAATTGGCCATCCTAAGCCTGATAGGGGAGTAAATCAAATTGGGTTTTCCCATGAGTGCCCAGGTCCGCTTCATCATAACATTTACTTGTGACCCTAAGTCGAGGACCACATAATCTATATCATAATCTCAAATTTGAGCATTAAGGTGTAGTTCCTTATTTCTCCTTATGTTTCTAGATACTTGATGTACTTCTCTATTTAGAAGGGGATCTATCCTGCCTATCCCATACTGTCTAATCAAATTTTGTATCTCTTGGACAACTCTTTCATGCTTAATCAAATTAATGCAAGTACATAAAAATTCCATGAGCTTTATTACCTCTTTTCCTTCTTCGGGTCAAGCAGACTGATCGAATTCCAGAGGAATTCCACATTATATCACTTATGGTTGTGTCTTTGATGAAGAAGCCTGATCTCTTCCAAATTATTTTCTTGCCTCCTCAAATGTTTTCTTTTCTTTCCTTGGATCAAACACTTGTGTATTCTCTGTATCTCTTCTGACTCTAGATTCTTCTATATTATTTCCTGGGGTCGCTCAGTCCTCTCCTATAGCAACACCTCCTCTAGTGATAATAATGAATCTGGGATCCTCTCCATGAGGTTCTGCTAAGATTAGTTGTACTTGTTGTTTCCTCATCATCTCTCCTGAAGTTTGGCTAACAACACAAGACAATCCTCAATAACATGTTCAAATGATTTGCAGTAGCTACAAGTGGTACAAGGGTTCTGATAGTCCCTTTCCAAGTGTCCTGGTCTTGTATAGTTGTAACAAATTATCAGACCTCAACCTCGACCCATTCCTCCTCCTCATCCTCTTCCTTTGAATCCACCACGAGGGTTGAAGTTTCCTCTTCCTAGAGAGTTAAACTGCATAGTATTTCCTTCCTGTTGTACTTCTCCTTGAATCCTATATGTATCCCTTGACCTTTAATGGAAGAGGTCATAATCCCTACAATCCCTCTCATCATGCCCCAAAGAATACAGAATGTGTATTAAATATTTGTAGGTGTTTGAACATAATTTTGCATGTAATAGCATTCACCAGAGCAATGTCTATTTCTACATACCTCGCACCAAGGTAGAGTAACCTGCTTCAAAGGGATCGGAGCTCCAGAGGCCAAGTATTCATGAAATAGGGAACAATGCTCCTTATATATTTGGTTCACCCTCTCCCTAGGGCTACGTCCACATAACTTCATTTCTTGATATTATATGAAAACATACAGTTCTATTGATGCAGGAGCATCGTAAGCAGTCAAGCAAGCATGGAGGCGAAAGATAGTTGGAAAGCGCAACATGCATTTTCTCACGATTTGAGATATTTTTGAAAAAATTAAATGTAATGGTTAAAGGGAAGAATACTCACATTTTGTAAACAAATCATGAGCAATTTATCTCATCTGTAAAAAGTAAAGGAATTTATGCATAGTTAATGAAAGTAGGTAGATTTGAAACATAGATTAGACAGTTAGAGAGCAAGAGGGAAAATGGATATAGACACCCTCGTCTTTGTATTATACAATTATTAGAACATTAGTACAGAATAGAAGAGAAGAGAGTTGTAGCAGAGAGTTGTGGAGAAAACCCCATGTACAGGAGCTTTGAATTAATATAAGAATCTTGAACCAAATTTCATGGTGTTATGATGTTGTCTTCTTATACATGGTGAATGGTATGCTTACAATGTTTTTATTCTCTCTATCTATGTATTTGTTGTTATTCTGTGTTGAATGTATGATTTCATGTTAAGTATATGAAGTATGAGAGAGAAAGAGAATGATTTTCAATTTTTTCTCATCCTGAATGAGAAGTTACTGCAAGAAGTGCAGTGGAACGTTCACAAAGAGTGCGTTGAAAAAAAATTCAGAGTTTGTCTCTGAAAAAAGTTCAAGAGGGATACCGTTGGTCTCATTCCAATAGAAGTGTAGGAGTAGAACAGGAATCCATGCAAGGAGTGTGCAGGTGTTGGAAGTCTTGGGACTTATCAACAAAAGGAGAGTTGAAGGATTGTTGATGCAAGGAGTGCACATAATCGAGGAGATCAAATACACAGGGGTATTTGATAGATTGCCACAAGGAGTGCATGCAGGAGTTCTTGTGAGGCTCGAAGTGGATGGAGGAAGCTCAGGAGGGTTGACACCTTTGAAGTATTCAAAGGAATATGAAGGTCAGAGTCATCTAGCCGAGGTAAAGTTCAGCCGGGAAGAACTTTGGTTCATTTCGCAAGAGCTGTCAAGGAGGAAATTGAACGGTCAGAACTCTCCAAGGAGAAATCCCAAAGTCGCGAGGACCATGAGATCCAGAGAAGCTGCGAGGTGGATAAGGGAGGATGAACCCATTATTTTTGTATCAAGAATAAATATGGACCATTGATTGTGACCTGTCGCGAGTCGTCAGATCATTTCAGGGTTCGGAAACCTGAGAGGATAGAGGTTGAGGCCAAGAGTTTTGAACGCCCGCTACCTGGAAGTCTGAAATTGCACTGGCCATTGGATTAAGGGGAGGCTTATAGCCGTTGATCCCGTTGGAGGTACCATTTCAGAGATCGGGGAATTGTGGGTTGGAGAGTCGGAAATCTTGCATTAGGATTCCCGAAATCACGAAGTCCGAAATCCCGATAAAGTGACACGACTCGTGTGGAAGTCAACTTTTGGCTGACCTATCGGGTTTCGACATTTCAGCATTCGGGAAGATGAGAGGTAAGGGATTCTTTGTTTCAAGATTCCAAAAATCGTGAAATGTGATAAGGCGTCCAAGAGGAGGATGTGGAAACATTTTGGGGATTCGTCATTTTGGGCTTCGGCAGTTCGAAGGCCGACAACCTTGACGACAGGTATCGCAAAGTTGCGAACCCCGAAGTCCCGAATTTTGATAGGGTGCGACACTATTGCGCCAAGGGGATTTGAGTTGGTGCTTGGTGTTTGTAAACATAGGCTCAACTCATAAGGACCTATGGATCAATTGGTTGAAGGTTCCGATAGGGATCTAAAAGAACCACCTTGACTCAGAGGGGGAGATTTGAACGATCCTGTGAGTGGATCTCAACCTGTGATTTGGAGGTCTACGTCAAGTGATATCAGAGCCCAGAAAAAGTTCTTTGTTTTCTGTAGCAAAGGAAGGAATAATATTTCTCTGCCATGCCACTGAGAAGAAGAGACATACCAATGCCTGATCCAGTAGTGGAAAGGGAAATGCATGAGTTACGTGCCAGGCTTGATGCCATGGAGATAGCATAGAGGTGCACAGTTGACACTGGAGATATCAGTGAGGCTGATAGTAAAAATGTAGATGGACATGGAGAAGAAGTCGTTGTCAAATATGTTGTAGATGAATGCCTATTCAGGGCTGTTGCAAGGATAGGTGCCAAGGCAAAAATGGAGATTCCCATGTATGAGGGAAGCTTGGACATTGAAGAAATTCTAGACTGGATTAGATCTCTGGATAAATATTTTGACTATGAGGATGTCGAGGAAGACAAGAAGGTCAAACATGCTGTCACAAGACTTAAATGGAATGAAAAATTATGGTGGGATGAACTGCAGGCTGACAAACACTGCAAAGGCAAGAAGAAAATCAAAAGTTGGGATAGAATGGTTGCGAAGATGAAAGCCAAATTCATACCCAAGGATTATCAAATCACTCTATTTCGGAGGATGTAGAATTTGAGACAGAAGCTGATGTCAATGAAAGAATACATTGAAGAGTTATACAAGATAAACATTAGAGCAGGTCATCAGGAAAGCGATGATGAAAAGGTTGTCAGATACATGAATGGTCTGAGATATGACATCCAAGATGAGATGAGCATGATGATCATTCAGACTATAGAAGATGCTTATCAGATGGCTCTGAAAGATGAAGAGAAGATGAGCCGAAATCAAGGTCAAATAGGTCAAGGCAGAAGTCAAGATAGAGGCAAAGAAGTTACCCAAGATAGAAGTTAGAAACCCAAAGAAGAGTGGAAGAACCCTCAGACTGAGCATGAGAGAGGTGGAATCTCACAGAGAGGACAATATGCTGATAGAAATACTTTTCCCCGGACCAGAGGAAGAGGAAGAGGCAGAGGTGGATAAATAAAATGCTTTACCTGTGGAAAAAATTGACACAAATCCTATGAATGTCTAGATAAAAAGAAAGATGGTGGTGAAACTCACATTGCCAAATCATAAGGATGGAATGTTGAGGCAGAAGATGCTACGGGTGGAAGATCACTAATGATGAGAAAAGTTCTCTTAATGCCAGAGAAAGAGGAAGAGAACCCAACCCAAAGGAACAGACTTTTTCGGACTGCTTGCAAGACCAAAGATAGGGTATGCAAGGTCATCATGGAAAGTGGTAGCACAAACAATCTCGTTTCTACAGAGATGGTAGAAAAGTTGGAGCTGGAGACTATTGAACATCCAAGCCCATACAGAGTTTCATGGCTACAAAAAGGACATCAGGTAAATGTCACTAAACAATGTTTAGTTGAATTTAAAATAGGAGGATATAGGGATGAAATACTATGTGATGTCATTCCCATGGGTGTTTGTCATCTATTGTTGGGTAGACTGTGGAAATATGACAGGAATGTGATTCAAGATGGGAGAAAGAACACATACACCCTGGAGAAGAATGGGAGAACTCACATGTTGCTACCGATTAAGGATAAAAAAGTGAAACCAGAGGTGAACCACATTGTACTTCTCATGAGTGGGAAGGAACTTCTTAAGGAGGTTAAGAAGAAGGAAGACACACAATTTGTTGTGGTCGGGAAGCCTAGAATTGGTTTAACCAGTACAAGAGTGGATGATTTACTAGAGGAAATCCAGAAGTTACTGGAAGAGTTTGTTGATATAGTAGTGGACGAACTACCTCATTCGTTGCCACCTATCAGAAGTATAAGCCATCATATTGATATTATACCTGGAGCTAGTTTACCAAACAAAGAAGCGTACAGATTGACACCACAAGAGAATGAAGAGGTCAAAAGACAAGTCTAGGACTTAATGGACAAGGGATTGGTTAGAGAGAGCTTGAGTCCATGTGTTGTTCCAATAGTGCTCAGCGCAAAGAAAGATGGAGGTTGGAGGATGTGTAAAAACTCAAGGGCAATCAACAATATTACCATCAGATATAGATTTCCTTTGCCAAGGATGGATGATTTGATGGATTGCTTGAGTGGAGCAAATTTTTTTTCAAAGATTGATTTGAAAAGCGGATATCATCAAATTCGTATGAGAGAAGGTGATGAATGGAAAACAACATTCAAGACAAATGAAGGGCTATATGAATGGCTTGTTATACCATTTGGCTTAACAAATGCACCCAGTACTTTCATGAGATTGATGAATGAAGTCCTGAAGAATTTCATAGGAAAATTCGTCATTATATATCTTGACGATATATTAATTTTCAGCAAGACAGAAGTAGAGCATTTCAAGCATTTAGCTACAGTGATGAGGATATTACAGCAAGAGAAGTTATTAATTAATATGAAGAAATCAACATTTATGTGGACATAACTCATTTATTTGGGTTTTGTTATCTCTGCAAATGAGTTGAAAATGGATTTGGATAAGGTAGAGGCGATTAAGAATTGGCCATCACCGAAGAGTGTATTTGAGGTTCGAAGCTACCATGGATTAGCTAGTTTCTACATGAAATTCATCCGAAATTTTAGTAGGATTAGTGCACCGATGATGGATATGGTGAAGAAAAGACACAAATATTTTCGCTAGACAGAGGAAGCAGAGAAGAGTTTCAACTTGCTGAAGAAAAAGATTACTGAACAACCAATTCTGGTGCTGCCAGATTTCAGTAAGACATTTTAGGTCAAGTGTGACGCTAGTGGATTTGCAATTGGAGTGGTCTTGAGCCAAGATGATAGGCCGGTTGCAGACTTCAGTGAAAAACTAAATGAAGCAAATATTAAATATTCAACATATGACAAGGAATTTTATGCGGTCATACAAGCGCTGAAGAAGTGGAGGCACTATTTGGTTCCTAAGGAGTTTGTTTTGTACAGTGACAATCATGCTTTACAATTCGTGACTCAACAGGAGAAGTTGAACCAAAAACATGCAAAATGGGTTGAATACATGCAGAATTTTACTTTTCTGATTAAACATATTTCTAGAATTGCTAACAAAGTTGTTGATGCTTTGAGCAGAAAATGTTTGGTGATGCAGGAATTCAGAGTCAAAACTTTGGGTTTTGATAATCTCAAAGAAATGTACAGGGATGACCTAGATTTTAAGGAAGTGTATGAGGCATATGAGAATCCAATTCTCAGGGACAAAAGCCAGTGGATTGAGTATATGATCCAAGATGGATTGTTATTCAGGGGAAATCAACTATGTATTCCAAAATGCTCCATGAGAGAGAATCTGTTGAAGGAAAAACATAGTGGAGGACTGGACGGGCATTTCGGTCATGATAAGATGTTCTCAAAATTGAACGACTCATATTTTTGGCCAGGAATGAGGACAAATGTTAAGAAATTTGTGGATAGATGCAGAATTTGTCAGCACACAAAAGGGAAAAGATAGAATACAGGGTTGTATCAGCCATTACCCATACCAGAAAGGCTGTGGGATGCAGTGAGCATGGATTTTATATTGGGGCTGCCAAGAACGTAAAGAGGATTTGATTCAATCTTTGTGGTGGTAGATAGATTTTCAAAGATGGCACATTTTGTATCATGTCAGAAAACCAGCGACACAACTCATATTGTGAACCTATTTTTCACGGAAGTTGTCAGAATTCATGGCCTGCCAAGAAGTATAGTTTTAGATAGAGATACCAAGTTCGTGGGAAATTTCTGGAGGACTTTATGGAAAACGTTGGGGACAAGTTTGTCATTTATCTTAGCATATCATCCTCAGACAGATGGATAGACAGAAGTTCTCAACAGAAGCTTGGGAGATTTGTTGAGGAGCCTAGTGACTGAACAACACAGTCAGTGGGATCATATTCTGTCATAGGCGGAATTTGCTTATAATGATTCGATCAATAGAAGCACATGGAAGATTCCATTCCAAATTGTATATGGAATGAAGCCAAGGGGAATTTATGAATTGAAAGATTTAGAATAGAATGAATTTAGGAGTGCTAGTGCAGAGGACTTTGCAGAAGCGATGAAAGAGCTTCACACCCTAATTAAGGAGTGATTGCAGAGTTTGAGCCAAGAATATAAGCACAGAGAAGATCAACATTGGTGAGAACTTCAATTTGAAGTTGGTGATATGGTTCTTGCACACTTGAGGAAAGAGAGGTTCCCAAGGGGAACATATAATAAGATAAAGATGAAAAATATTGGACCATGCAGAATCATGAGGAAATTTGGGGCAAACGTGTATAAGATTGAATTACCCGATGGGGTTGGAATTTCACCAATATTCAACATCTCAGATTTGTACCCTTACAAAGTTGAAGAAGCAGGAGTAGAGGATGAACAAACAGAGGTTCAGTGGACGAAAAAAATGCTTATAGATGAAAAGACACAGATGGAAAGAATAATTGACAAGAGAATCAACAAGAAGACCAAGAGGAAAGAGTATTTTGAATACTTGGTCAAGTGGAAGGGACATCTAGTTGAAGATGCCAGCTGGGAAGATGAAGCAAAAATTCAGAAGCATGGGCAGACCATGAAAGAACTCATGAACAGGAGTCCATGAAAATTTTCAAGTGAGGGAGTATGATGCAGGAGCATCGTAAGCAGTCAAGCGAGCGTGGAGGCGAACGACAACTGGAAAGCGCAACACACATTTTCTCACGATTTGAGATATTTTTGAAAACATTAAATGTAATGGTTAAAGGGAAGTGTACTTACATATTGTAAATAGATCATGAGCGATTGCTCTCATCTGTAAAAATTTAAGGAATTTATGCATAGTTAATGAAAGTAGGTATATTTGAAACATAGATTAGACAATTAGAGAGCAGGGGGAAAAACGGATATAGACACCCTCGTCTTTGTATTATACAATTATTAGAATATTAGTGCAGAATAGAAGAGAAGAGAGTTGTAGCAGAGAGTTGTGGAGAAAACCCCATGTATAGGATCTTTTAATTAATATAAGAAGCTTGAACCAAATTTCATGGTGTTATGATGTTGTCTACTTATACATGGTGAATGGTATGCTTAGTGTTTTTATTCTCTCTATCTATGTATTTGTTGTTATTATGTGTTGAATGTATGATTTCATGTTAAGTATGCAAAGTCTGAGAGAGAAAGAGAATGAGTTTCAATTGTTTCTCATCCTGAGTGAGAAGTTCCTGCAAGGAGTGCAGTGGAACGTCTACAAAGAGTGCATTGAAAAAAAAATTCAGAGTTTATCTCTGAAAAAAGCTCAGGAGGGATACCGTTGTTCTCATTACAAAAGAAGTGCAGGAGTAGCACAAGAAGCCATGCAAGGAGTGCGTAGGTGTTGGAAGTCTTGGGACTTATCAACAAAAGGAGAGTTGAAAGATTGTTGTTGCAAGGAGTGCACATAGTCAAGGAGATCAAATACACAGGGCTATTTGATAGATTGCCGCAAGGAGTGCATGCAAGAGTTCTCATGAGGCTTGAAGTGGCTGGAGGAATCTCAAGAGGGTTGACACCTTTGAAGTATTCAAAGGAAGATGAAGGTCAGAGTCATCCAACCGAGGTAAAGTTCAGCTGGGGAGAACTTTGGTTCATTTCGTAGGAGCTGTCAAGGAGGAAATTGAATGGTCAGAACTCTCCAAGGAGAACTCCCGAAGTCACGAGGACTATGAGATCCAGAGAATCTATGAGGTGGATAAGTGTTACCCATGATTTTGGTCATCATGATGGTGTATTGATGATGGTGTACTCAGGCTCCTCATAAGGACTTTCTCCTGAGTAAATTGACATTCATCTCTTCTCAGAAAACATACTTTTGAAGAGAGTTCGCAGGTTGCTAATATACCAGGGTGCGAGAATGACCCATTCTTGCAAGTTGCCTTAAGATAGGGTGTGAACTTCTCACACTGTGTTACATAGCTAGGGTGCGAACCTTCTCTGAAGCTTGGAAAAAGATGGATTCTCGATGGTTCTAGAAGGGAATCTTCTAGAAGAATGGGTTGGCATTTGAATGGTTATCCTTGTACTGGATTCCCTGATATTGTGGGATCATTCTTATGTAAGTAACCATCTCATTCTCTCCTATATATTGATGGAATTCTCATGGAAAAGGTTAAGAAAGATTCATTGGAGAATAAGTGAAAGAATTGTGTGAAGGACTTAGCTTGAACAGGAGCTTGGAGACTCTAGCAAGTCTATCAAGAGGATTTGATCTTCTTCATGCAAGGATCAAGCAAGTGTGTGTG
>SNQJ01S0049012.1:0-10937 GCA_010110895.2 Picea sitchensis | reverse complement strand
GACATCAAGGTGATCCGGTTGTAATATTCTACTTTCAATTAATATGATACAGTGGCATGTCCCTTTCCCATAAAGCTATTCTCACTTTATTGTGTAATTCCTTGATCATACACATAAGTTGACAGTTGAATATATTTTGCTATATTCACTTTGGTTGGTTTGTGTTATCTTGGTCTTGACCTCACGAGATCACCAGAGCGAAGTGGGAGCAACAAATACCCTAGGGAGCGATACTAAGGTATGTTACTTGTTCCTTCCTACTAGCTAATTCAATGGTCAAAACTTAGGGAAAGAGTCATGTCCTGTCCTGTTTTGTTCTAGATCCAGGTGGATCTAGGGAGATTTGTTAGTGTCCGCACCTACCGATTAGTCTGATAACAAAATTGGCGACTCCACTGGGGAATATAACCCATTTTCTTTGTGGTTTTTGGTATTTTTCCTTGGCCATTTTCTCTCGCCTTACCTTTCTCCATTCATATCAATCTCTGATTCTTTAGGATACCCTGATAGACCCTCTGGGTCCAGAGGCCTCTTCAAATTTTGTGTCTTTTTCCAAAAAAATGATTATTTCAGACATTCTCGCACTACACTCCATAGTAGCCTACGAGAATCTATAGAGTTCGTGCCCTGATTTTAGGTTCAGTGCGAGGTTCTCGCACTCTTCTCAAAGCTCACCTGTGAGAATCACCCATTCTCGCACTGTGTAATACTCTCAAACTGCGAACCCATTTTTTCAAAATTTTGGATTTGAGTTTTTGCATCTTCAACTGCCCAGATCAGTGTAGATGCCTCAAAAGAGTCTCTAGGACCATTGCTTGATGTTTTTCTTGTCTTCGTTTTTGTGCATGAACAGTCTTAGGTTTTCAAAGGCTCTTCTTGTCACTTTATTATTGACTTTCATTTCTTGACTTTTCTTGGCAAAGATATACTCTCTGATTTCGGAATCTGAGTGTGCTTGTTTGGTTAAGGACCGACGATTGGTTGAAAGTTGAGCTTCTTTATCTTTATCATTTGCTTATTCTTTGAAAGAACACTTTTCTTACGCAATTGAAAAGACTAGTTTGGTTTGCTTGTTATTTTTGTTTCCATTGAAAGAGTGGTTTTGGTTTTTTATCTATTGCTTGTTCATTGGTTTTTTATTTTCTGCACTCTCACTATCATGGTGTGGGTCCTTTTTGAAAAGTGAACATAGTTTTTCTTTCAAAAGAATTTTCATTTTTGAAAACATTGAAAATCAATTGTTGAAATTATTGAAAAAGAAACAATAGAGAATTGTTATTTTTGCGTGATTTGTTGCAATTGCATTTTAAAGGAAATTGTGTCTTGTAGTTCAAGTTTGATCCGGAAAACTTCTCTTTCCCTCCCATACATAGGATTCATTGAACGAAAACTGATATATTTCATTGTCATCCATGCATCGTTGGGTCAGAGTCTTATACAACATAAGTTTCATCTCTGCTTCCTTTTAGTAACAACAACCCTTAATAACACTGCGCAATTATAAAATTTAACTAGTAACTCTTTTCTAGAGCTCTATTACACCAACATCTAGCTAGGCTAGTGCTTTGGAATAAGAAGAGAGATACACTCTCCAAAGCACAAAACACACAATAGCATCTTGTGTTAGGGAGTGTTAAATTCCATTTACAACATCTTGTCCTGGGAAGCCCTTCTCACACAAGGGTCAAACATGAGGTCGCATTGATATTGACAGAGTTACTCACCCTGATTTGTTGATATCGATGTAGAGATTGCATGTATTATGGGGGTCACTTGGAGGTATACCCACAATGATGAGTGGAAGCCTTTCGAGTTTATTTTGGGCCAGATATCTTGCCCTTGTGTGTGGATCGGACTGTCAACTGTCCCCCCAGGCTTTATTGTTGTCGGTGATAACCTTAGTGGCCTATGTTTCTAGGGTCTTACATAAGGTGATTGTGAAGGGGAAAGTCTTCACGGTACCTGGAATTGGCATTGACCAAACTCACTCGGGCTCCTTGGAGGGTATACCCATGATTATGCGTGGGAGCTTGCACTAGGGTGTAAGTTCGTTAAGAAGGTCGTCAGTGCAACTTTTCCACCCTAGCCCAGCCCCTTCTCGTCTCATTGTTACAACGTTGGATTTCATCACCAACTAGTGACTTCAGAATTAGAAGGTCTTGTTTGCTTGGTGTTGCTTCCTAGATTTTGTTTACTAGCACGTGTTGTTTGTTTACCAAAGTTTACCATAAGATTTTCTTCGTGAAGTTTGTCACTCGGTTACAATAGCTACTCCACATCATTCATGTAGAATGAAGGGTTTATCCCCAGAGCATCTGGAAGGTTCTCAACCCTTGCCTACAAGTTCACCTGAGGTCTCTCCTCAATGGAGTGAAGTCCCAGACGTCACCACACCACAAGTGGAACAAACTGACTCTCTCGAACATTTTAGAATCACCAATACTCTAGAGGACTTTCGACTTCACCCTGATTCCGAGCGACCACTTATGCGACCGAATTCTTCCAGAGACTTAGTTGTTACATCTTTTGGATCACTAGTTGGACCCTTTCCAGGCATAGAAGGCCAAGATCTTTTTTGGTCTATGGGTGTTTTTCGACGGGACCTTTTTGGTCCAAGTTCACATATGATTTTCGAAATATCTAGTCCAGAGATAGTACTGTTTACTACCGCCTATCACTTTACCGTCCCTGCCGAAATGGCCCATCTCATAGATACTACGAGTGTTCCAACCGGGTTTACTGTGGTTAGTCTTGCTCCTATCAGCACACCGCGTACGCCCAACATCACTCCGACACTACCACTTGGATATCGTGTGTTGAATGCTTCCATTCCCACTCCTACGCAAACCCCATCTGGCTCTCCTGGTGGTCCTTCTTCTTCTGGGCACTCTCTTCCTGGTTTTATTCCAACACTACCTCAATTTCCTTTTGGAGGACCTTCTTTGTCTTCTACTGACAATATTTATCCTAGTGGCACTATTCCATCATTCAAACCAAATTACCAAATTCCTGTTGGTGGACAATTTCACCAAGGTGGTATGACTCACCCCCCTCTCAGCGGGCAAATTCCTATTGGCATGGAAATCCCAATTGAAACACAACCCCCAATTGGAACACTACCCCCAATTGGAACACCACCTTCGATGGGAGGACCGACCCCACCTTATGGTCAAAACATACCTCCATCCTTGGCCCAGTATTGGAATCAGTTGATACAACATCCTCCACAATCGACTGGGGGGTAGTAGTTTCTAGTTGCATCTGTGATACCCCCTAGTATGGGCCAACCATATCCGGGTACATTCAATCCCATTTGGGGGGCGAATGCTCAAACTCAAGTCCCTTTTCCAGGATACAATCCTATGAGCTACTATCCTCTCCAACCACCACCGAATCTGCTTGGGTCTTCACATTATATGCAGACTGCTTATGGTCCTACTGGTTTGCCAACAGGGCTTCCTCCCCAAATCCACCAATACCTGCAGGTAAATTGACAGTTACCCTTCATATCCACTTTGGATCTTCTGGATTTGTCAAGGATTTTAAATGATCCAATTCATCACTCTCCCCAATGGTCTGCTATACCAGCCAAGTTACCATCGGACATTCCTAAATTCGATGGAAAAGCAGGAGAGGAACCAAACAATCACATTATGACTTTTCACCTATGGTGTTCATCCAACTCGTTGATGGATGAATCTATTCATTTACATATTTTTCAATGAACCCTCACAGGTTCTGCTGTGAAGTGGTATATATAATTGCCACGAGTTTTCTTCTCTGACTTCAACACCCTAGCTATGGCTTTCCTCACACACTACCAGTTATCAATCCGTTATGACACGGGGACCGAGATTTTGACTTCTTTCAAACAGAACAAAGCCACTCATATATCCAATCACATTCATGAGTGGTGATGGCGACGACGTCTTATTAAACTCGAACTCCCCAATCAGTTGCTGGCAGAATGGTTCACCAAATCATTTGTGAATGACATCGGTCATGAAATCGCCATGGGTGGAGTAGCATGGAAGAATAGGCCATAAGTCGTGCTCAATATCTTGACCTCATTTACTTGCAAACGGGTACCCTTTACGATTTTCTACCTAACTTGCCTCGTCCTTCCACTTCTGCCACTTCAACTACTCCAGCTACTTCGCATGCAGCTGACGGTGTGATTGGCACTTTCCAAGCCCAACCACATTCTGTCGCAAGCACAAACCCCAAACCTACTTCTTCTAATGTTCCAAATGATCTGTCTCCTTCCCTTCCCACTAGCAAGACTTCTGAGGTAAATGTAGTTCAATCTACCCCATCCGGTAAAAACAAATCCAAAAAGGGAAGGGGTAAGAATAAGGAGGACAAAAATACTTCTCAAGCAGAGCGAACCAAAACTACCCCTGTTGACGATCGGGGTAAGCACAAACCATGATACCCTTGTATTATCTGTGGTGATGATCACTACATGAAGGATTGTCCACGATGTGCCGAGGTCACTAAGTTCCTTCAAGGAGATCCAACACCACCTGCGCCGGTTTTTTTGTCCCAACCCTTCCCATCTCAACAACAGGCTCAGTTGGTCATTCATGACCAACCCTCGTCTTCTACTACACCTTATGTATTGATGTGTACTGGCGATTCAAATCAGAGTGATGTTTCCCTCACTACTCGAGCCAAAGATTATTCTCCCTCAAAAGAGAAGGTTGATGATATACCACCTTCCTCGGTACAACCCTCTCCCGTGACTCCACCTACCAACAGTCCTCTTCATCTCGAACAACCAAGCCTCGACACAGTTTTTTGACCCCCCCCAAAGGGCGTCGTTCGGAAATTGACTTTCAATCCTCATGCTCGTGCTACCCAGAACTACAACATTGTTGAAGATCTGGCCCAAGCATCTTCTGCGATGTCAGCCCTCAAAGTCCTTCAAAGTTGTCCTATGCAATCGAAGGCACTTTTGAAAGATATCGGTGGAATCAATCCGACGGATACGAATTTAATAATTTTTTACTTGGAGGATCACATTCCAAGGTTACCCCATCAACTCGCATTTCAGATCCAAGTGATTGTCTCTGACAAAAACATTTTCCGAACCGTTATCGACGAGGGTGCCTCGACATGTGTCATGTCTCTTGCTTGCTGGAAATACATTGGCTCTCCTTCTTTGAACGAATCCCAGAACACTCTTAAATCCTTCAATGGCTTTGATTTTAAGCCCTACGATGTCCTTCCTTCATTTCCCATCACGTTAGAAGGCAAAACGGTCCAAGTCAAAGTGGAAGTCTTTGACGCTCCCCTTGATTACAATCTTATGCTTGGCTGCAGCTGGATCGATTCCATGTGCATCGTTGTGTTGACCCTTTTCTGCATTGTACATTTCCCACATCAAGGAAAGGTCATCACCGTCGACCAACTAGCCTTCTTTAATTCTGATACCCGTACTAGCAATGTACCGTTCATCGCTAAAACCCCACCGGGTTATGAGAATGTTGGTGTAGGCCTTCTTAAAGACTCTTTGTTAATGGGTACCTTCCCCATTCCACCACTCGATGTTCCACGCTCGTCTTTTTCTTCAATTAACATGATCTCCACCTCGATTCACAAACTTCTTGCGTCTCACGAACCCTGGATAGTACCTGATCTTGGAGATCATCTTCATTACGACGATGAAATTTCGTTAAGTCCGTTCGAATCTACCTATCAGGACATTCAATTGGCAACACCTTCTACCCCCTCTCTTGGTGAGTTGTCTCCCGATCCTTTCCGTGTCATTTTTCCCACCGACAAGATGATCATGTCTGTCATGGAAGACACCCCTTGGGACGATGGCCATCATCGTTCCATCCTCTTTCTGGAGCAACATACCATTGAGAACTATCAATGGATCTTGACCCCGTCGACCTTTGTCGTCATCTCAACCGTTCCCAAATCCACACATGATGTTTTTTCTGAAGGGAACTTAAGTAATATCTCACCCACTATTCCCCTTGACATATCCGTCAAACCTAGGATTGTCGAAAATGTCCATATCGGAGCTTCGTGTTCTTCTGACGAAATCGTCACCTACACATCCCTTTTCAAAGAGTTTTGTGATATCTTCGCCTGGAGCTATGAACAAATGTCGGGTATCGACCCTGAGATTGTGATACATGAGATAAAGACATACCCCGACGCTAAACCCGTTCGACAATGCCTTTGTCCAGTTCACCCACGTAAAGCAGTTGCTCTCAAACTCGAAGTCGAGAAACTTCTTAAAGATGGCTTTATTTATCTAGTGGATCTGACAGACTGGGTTTCCAATCTTGTCCCAATTGACAACAAACAAGGCACCATTCGTGTATGCGTTGATTATAGGGATATCAACAAAGCTTGTGCCAAAGAAAACTTTCCTACCCCTTTCGTCGATCAGATTGTCAACGATTGCACCAGAAGTGAAATATTCTCCCTCATGGATGGTTTCTCTAGGTATAATCAAATCAACATTGTTCCCGAGGATCAACATAAGACCACTTTTATTTGTCCTTGGGGTACTTTTGCCTATCGGAAACTCCCTTTTGGTCTCAAGAACGCTGGCGCAACCTTTCAATGCGCTATGTATTATGCTTTCCATGATATCAAGCACATCGTCCAACTGTATCTGGATGATTTACCTGCTCACTCAATGCACCGAGTCGATCATCCAACCCACCTCCGAGCCATTTTTGTATGCTGTCGATTCTACTGTATACGTTTGAATCCTCATAAGTGCATTTTCTGCGTGGAATCTGGCCGAATTCTAGGTTTTATCATTTCGCATCAAGGGATCCAGGTGGATCCTTTAAAGGTTTAGGCAATCCTTAATATCCCTCCTCCTTCCACACTTCGCTAGTTACAAAGTTTACAGAGGAAAATAAACTTTCTTCATCGTTTTATCCCAAATTATGCCGAGATAACTCGTGGATTTACGTGACTCTTAAAAAAGGGTTCAGATTTCGTCTGGGATACCATTGACAACAATGCTTTTGAAGCTTTGAAATTATCCCTAATGCGTGATCCGCTTCTCTTTCCCCTCGATTACAGTCGCGATTATTTCCTCTATATTGTTGCCTTGGATGACACCATTGGTATGGTTCTTGTCCAAGAGGATGATCCTAACGATGAACATGTTATATACTACTTGAGTCAAAGTCTAACACCTACTGAAATCAAGTATTTACATGTCGAAAAACTGGCCTTGGCTATCATTCAAGCCATCTAACACTTCCGGCACTATATCCTCTCATGCAAGACTACATTGATTTCCAACTGCAACCCTATGCAACACATTCTCACACGTCAATTGCTAGGGGAAAAATACTCCAAATGGATTGTGATACTCCAAGAGTTTGACTTGGAATTCGAACGTGCCAAGTCCAAGAAGTCCTTAGGATTTTTTGAGTTGATATGTGACTTTCCCTATTCTGACACAAAAAATGTAGCAGTTGATTCATTACCCGATGAATCTCTTTTCCTTATTAGCACTGATGATATTTGGTATGGTGATATCATTATATATCTCCAAACCTATACTTTCCGGCCAACATTGTCTAGTACTGACCAACGTCGCATACACTACCAAGCCCGTCAATACATTATCCTCGGGGATACTCTTTATCGTCGGGGGATTGACTCTATTTTTCGACATTGCCTAACGTTCGACGAAGCCAAGAAAGCTCTGAATGACTGCCATTCTCAAGCCTGTGGTGGTCATATGTCTGGGTATGCTACTGCCCAAAATATTTTACGAGCAGGGTATTTTTGGCCTTCTTTATTTAACGACTGCATAATCGTCGTTCAAAAGTGCCATGCTTGCCAAACCTATAATAACAAGATACGGTCACATCCCACTCCCCTTCACCCTGTGGTCTCCGTTGGTCCATTTGTGAAATGGGGCATCGATTTCATGACATGTCACCCTCACTCGGTCGGGGGGCATGGTTACGTCATTGTAGTCGCCGATTACTTTACAAAATGGGTCGAGGCGATGCCGACATTTGACAACACGGAAAAGACCGCAACATTATTCATTTTTAATCACATCATAGCTCGTTTTGGTGTTCCCCAAGCTATCGTCACTGATCACGGTAGCCACTTTAGAAACTTCATGATTTCCAAACTTACTGAAAAGTTGGGTCTTCACCATGAAAACTTAACGCCCTATTACCCACAATCCAACGGTCAGGTCGAAGCAATTAACAAGGTTCTCATAACTATGCTCTGACGAATGATAGGGATTCACAAAACAAGTTGGCATGCAATTTTTTTTTTGGCATTGTGGGCTTACCGGACATCCATCAAGTCCGCTACTAGGTTTACACCTTTCTGGTTAGTCTATGGTTTGGAAGCCATTCTCCCGATTGAATGCACGATACCCTCTTTAAAACTAGTTGTTGAACTCCTACCAAACACTTCTGCTGAGGAAGAATGTCTATTGTATCTTATGCGATTAGATAAAACTCGACGTGATGCTACCCTAGTCATCGAAGCCCAAAAAAAGCGTGTCAAGGCCAAATATGACAAACATGTCAAGCCTCACATTTTCTCTGAAGGAGATCTCGATCTCCTCTATGAACAAGATCAAGATATGCTAGGAGCTAGAAAATTCGAAGCCATGTGGCAAGGTCCTTATATTGTTCAACGAGTTTTGGGAAAAGGAGATTACGAGTTAGTAGATTACGATGGTATCCCTTTGAGTGAACCCAGGAATGGGTTGTACTTGAAGAAGTACTATGCATAAAATCATCTGTTCACAAGTACTTGTATTTTTATTGTATCATACTTCTTGTGTGTTACTATAGCTTGCTTTTGTCATTATCTAGTCTTTGCCCTTATGTGACATTGTGTTTGATTTCCAGATGTCAGAGTCTTCACTACCCTATATTGTCTTCACTAATGGCGCTAGCCGTAGTACTCAGAACCTTTCTTCCACTGCATCGGCAATTTACGCCCCTACAAACAAACTTGTCTCCTTACGAGGTGTGTGTCTCGATCGTGTGACCAACAAAATTGCAGAGTATAACACCGTTATTGAATTGTTGATTGATGCTATCTCGCTCGGAATCCATCATTTGGTTTTGCGACTCGATTCACATCTTGTATTACTACAGTTAAGTAATGTCTATACTATTTGAAGTCCTACTTTGTTACGGCTGTATTGTCGAATTCACCTATTGGAATGTTATTTTGATTATATTGAATATCAACATATTCCTAGATGTCTAAATACATTAACTAATGCTTTGTCTAACTATGTATTAGACAAACATTTGGATCATTAATAAATCAATCACATCAATTTTCACACAATACAAGGTAAACCGGTAGAAGCCGTCTGTATATATAATGATCAAAAGAGTTTTTTTTTTTTTTTTTTTTGTCTGAAGACCAAAATGTCAAAATCTGAAGCTCATAGCTTCCACAAAATGACTTCATGGATGACGTTCATGGTAACATACGACTGCCCGGGAAACTCTACAGAGTAGTCAGCCTATGGACTTTGACACTCCTATTGTGTGACGTTGATGACGTCGTGGAACCTCTCCAAGAGGCATGTCTGGAATATCTGCTGTCAAACCCTCTAGTTTTTGTTCCACTGCTTGGCAATCCTTGGCATCCCATTGTGGCACTGGTGCTACCTCTCCTCACTGCTGAATGGGAGAGGTACCAGGAGGTCAGTAAGGTCCCACATCTGTGTCATCAACAAGGAATTTTGTATTTAGTTTTTGTATGAACATATATAAAACAAAAAAAAATTGCATATGATGAAATTCCCAAAAACATTTAAAAAGAAAAAATTGTGTACTTCTTACCAAGTTCCCCCCACTAAGCATCCTCCGGCAAGACTAAGTCCAGATCTCCTTGGAAATCCAACCCAGCATAAGCATAATCGTTGACCATCAACATCTGTGGTCGCAACCAGTCGAAGAAGGTATCATCATACTTGATAATTGGTCTAGCTACGTGCCGGGCCATGAGCTGACACCATCTCAACATTCTTGGATCCCTGGGAGCCGGTAAATTCCACTCCACCTGTAGTCTCAGTAATGGAACCCTCTATAGAAAGAAGGAAACTAACAAAGATCTGTACCCAAATTTCTTTAGGTTGCCTCGTCTGCATTTGGTCAACTGCCTTTTCATACTACGAAGAACTGCATCTGCCCAGTTAAAAACCCGAGGTTCAGTACACTCTATAGCATACTGAAAGTAACTCTGGAGCGCCATGTGAGGAGTGGAGCTCCTGGCCATACATGTAATGGCGAATAAAATAGTGCAGAGGGTCAAATCCCGCACTCCCCAAATAGCTACTTTCCCTTTCTTCCTCTCTACCTCAGGAACACTGTGTAAGTGGTAGTACTCACTCATGGGAAGCCCACCACCTCTGCTACCAGTCAGGTTCACATGGTACCCTCGTCGTGACAATCCAGTCAAGAAGTAAATGTCCTCAATATCTAAGGACAGTGTGTGGACCCCTACATGGAATACCTGTTGATCGGGATCCCACATGTGCACAAGGTACTCTAATAACCTGACTTGGGTCCTCATGCCCGGGATACAAAAGTACTTCAGAAGACCACAGTTTCTCAAAGTGACAATAGTGGGTGGATGATTTCCGGCAATGGCATTGTCTTCTTCGTGCTCCCTTTTGCGCCATTCAAGAACCATTTTGATGGCCAACTACCTACATAAGAAGCACAAAAAGAGGATTTGATCTTCTTCATGGAAGGATTGAGAAAGCGTGTGTGTTTTGGAGACAAGAGCCACCGAAAGGAAGCTTGAGACATCAAGGCGATCAGGTTGTAATCTTCTACTTTCAATTAATATGATACAGTGGCATGTCCCTTTCCCATAAAGCTATTCTCACTTTATTGTGTAATTCCTTGATCATACACATAAGTTGACAGTTGAATATATTTTTCTAT
>SNQJ01S0049010.1:49907-61646 GCA_010110895.2 Picea sitchensis | reverse complement strand
AAATTCCTATCTAAAGAAGAATTTGAATCAAACCAACTTTTTACAATTTGTTGATGCTGATCCAATTTCTTCTTTGCTCATGTTCTCACTTCCTCTAGTTTCAATAAGGCGTTTATTCGATTTTCTAGAGGAGGGCACTCCTCTTCTTGAATTTTATGCGATAGTTGCAGTGAGGGAAGTAAAACATGTGGAGGGAGAATTGATTCTCTTCTATAGACAAAAAAGAAAGGAGAATTACCAATAGAGGCTTTTGGGGTTACCCTATCATCCCAAAGTGCATTATACAGTGCATTGTGCCAGTTCTTGTGGTTTTCTGAAACTGTCCTTTTAATAATCTTGATTAATTTTTTGTTTGTTGATTCCACTAAGCCATTTACTTGAGGATAGTAGCTTGCAGAATACTTCAGTTTGATCCCTTTTTCCAAAGCAAAAAATTTCATATCAAGGGATGAAAAGTAAGAAACGTTATCAAAGACCAAATATTCGGGAACAACAGATCGAGTGATGATATGAGAGTTTAGGAAAGATACTACCTGATTTGTGTTTACCACTTTCAAAGGTACAGCCTCAGACCATCTAGTAAAATAATATGTTTTTGTAAGGATATACTTATGTTGCTGCGAAGAAGAAGGATCGATTGGTCCTATGATGTCAAGGCCCCATTGTTGAAAAGGAGAATCTACAGTAACAGGTTGCAAAGGGAATGTTTCCTTTTTCACTCCTCCTGCAACCTTTTGGCAGATTATGCATTTACGAAATAGTGCATGGGCATCTTTAAACAAAGTGGGCCAATAGTACCCAGCTCTTATCACTTTGTGAGCAATGGTATCTCCACCAAAGTGACCATCGGCTTCACCTGCATGGAGTTCAGATAGCACCTTCTCCGACTCTTCATTTTCCAAACAACGCATAAGAACACCATAAAATTTCTTTTGAAATAATACATCATTGATTAACTAGAAAGATGCATATTTTAGTCTAAGTGCTCTTATGTTTTTAGGATAAATATTACGGGGAGTAGATCCATGTGTCAAATAAAATTTAATGTCCTCATACCAAGAATTGTCAGTAACTTGTGCAAAGATGATTTGTTTTTCATTATGTTGATTTACAGTTAAGGTGTTGACTTGACTTTCCTGTTCTTCAACTGAATCATCCACTAGTTTACATAGGCCTTGACCTTTAACAATTTTTGCAGGGGTTATTTCGAGGTCATATTATTGTAATGACGTCATCCAAATTTCCCTTTTCTTACCTAGTTCCTTTTGTACTAACATGTTTCTTACAGTTGGGTAAGGAACAATAACCTTGGTTCTAGATTTTAGTAGGTATGACCGGAAGTGTTTTACTGCTTTAAAAATAGCATATGCATGTTGATCTATTGCAGGTTAGTTAATCTCTGCTCCTTTGAAATATAAGATCATGAAGGCAATGGGTATCTCATTGTTTTAAGCGTTTTTCTGTGTTAACACAACAACATAAGATCAGTCAGAACAAAAGGTATAAAGAGCGAAATCCTGAGAAAAATCGGGACTCATTAAGGAAGGGACTTCTATTATTGATTTTCTAATTGAATAGAAAGCCTGACTTTCTTGTGGTCCCCAACAGTGCATAACATCCTTTTTAATTAAATTTTGTAATGGTCTTACCATTTTCGAGAAATTTTGGAAAAACCTTATGAAGAAATTAATCTTGCCCAGAAAGGACTGCATGGCATTTTTGGAAGAGGGAGGAGAAAGTTTAGCGATAGCTTGGGTTCTTCCAGGGTCAATAATCATTTTGTTTTTAAACACTATAAACCAAATTAGTTTACCTTGATCTATTGCAAAGACTGATTTCCTAGGGTTGAGAGATATGTCAAACTTGCGGCATCGTTCCAGGATAGCCCTGAGGTGAGACAAGTGATATTTCTTGTTTTTAGAGAATACGGTGACATCATCAAGGTAGACCATGACCGGTTGGTTAATAAGGCCATGGAAATCAATGTCCATTACTCTCTGGAAATTGGCACTGGCGTTTATCAATCCAAAAGGCATTTTCATGTAGGCATAAGTGCCCCATGGGGTATGAAAAGTGGTTTTAAGCTGGTCTGAGGGAGACATAAGGACTTGGTTATGTCCCAAAAAGACATCTAGCAAAGATAGTATTTCGAAACCAGACACTTGTTGTAGAATTTGTTCCAATGGAGGAACAAGGTAGTTATCTTTATCAGATGCTCGATTAAGGTTCTGAAAATTGACACAAAATCGGATTTCACCACTTTTCTTCCTTACAGGGACTAGATTAGACACCCATTGCGTGTGACTTACCGGGAAAATTGTCTTTGCAATTAGTAATTTATTTAGTTCCTTTTTAACGGTGAGTTCCAATTTAGGGTGCATATTCCTCAATTTATGTTGAAAAGGCTATGTATGGAGTTTCATGGGGATGATATGTTGTATGATATTGGGGTCGAATGTTTTCAATTCATCATACGTCCAAGCAAAAATGTCTTTAAATTATTTAAACAATTTTATAAAAGCAGATCGTTCTTGCTCAGAGCATCATATTCCCATATTGATATTTTAAGGATTTTCCTTTGTTCCTAAATTAATCGTCTCATAAATCAAAGAAGAACTGTTCGTTTTACAATTTACCGTCCCTCTAAATTTATCATGCAAGTCACAAAATTTCTCTAATATTACAACAGATCTAGGGATACAGTTTACCAGATCAGATGTTGATTCAGGAGATCTAGGATCTGATATTACCGTGAAGTTATGGAGGTTTTCATCGTGACTGCCTTCATCAACGACTGTGCCTTGGAAGGTGTCTTCCATGTGCAGAAAGTTGATGATTTTCCCATCATCATCAAATACTCTCTAGTTTGTGATGTTGTCCGGGATCGACGGCCTAAACAATAATTCAATTGAAAATTCATTAGGGGAAATACCTTCTGCGGGCAATATTTAGAAGCAACATTGGCCAATAAATCAACTTCCGAATTACTTAATCTAGGAATGGAATTTATGTTAGATGCTGAAAAAAAATTCACCAAAATCCATACCTCGGTTTGGTATCTTTTCAGATGTGGTGATAAGCAATGTACGGAATTTATTACCTGCTTAACCATGATTTCTCAATCACCAAATACCATCAAATTCCACACGTTCATATCCAAATCTTTCCTAATTCCTTGTAGAAGTGTTTTGTACTCGACAGTGTTATTAGTGCACTCAAACTCTAGCTGACAAGCAATACAAGTATTATTACATGTAGGATCAATGAGCACACAACCTGCACCTTCTTCTTATTTGGATTTGGATACATCAAATTACAATGACCAGATTTGGGCTTCGTCAGTAGTACTTGGCATACTTGGAAAAGATGATGTTTGATTATAAGTCATAACTTCCAATTGCTTCCCAGGATCAATAATAGGAGAAATTTCAGTCATGAAATTACCAAAGAAGGTATTCATTCCTTGAATTTCGAATAAATTAGAAGATGCAATGAAAGGTTCATTTGCATCATTTAGATCTGTCACACTATGTTTAAGATAGTGTTATCTGTTTATCCTGATTTTGTTGGGCTGACCATTTTTAGGTGGCCACAAATGAGACCAATATGTGGCAAAGTAACCATGCAGCTGTTCTGAACAATCCCTGCTTAAAAACAGACTGTAAATTTAAGGGATATCAACAACGATAATGTCAATTATTTGATGAACCTTAGGATTGGAATATAATCTAACCAGAACATTCTTAAGCTCACCAATTACCTTAACATTTGTTCGATCTAGTTGGATGATCTTGAGATCAGAAGGTTTAACTTCTGCATTAATTTTTTGACAAACAGATAGAGGCATCAAGTTTGACGATGCATCGGAATCGACCATGCAATTATGTACATTCCTATTAAGAATTTCAAAGGTTAACAAAAAAGGCGAGACATTTTTTCGAGTATTAACACCACGATTCTGTTGATTTTTAGTTGTTGTCCCTAAAACAGTTTTATCTATATTTACTACAGCTTTTCCCGCTAAATCCCTTTTATTTGGAAGTTCAGATGTCGTTTTAGTTGGGATTTTTTTGGCTGTGTTTGAATCGATTTCTGCTGATTTCTTGCTGCTAGGATCGTTGTTTTTACTGTTTTCGAAGATATTTTGAAGCATTTTCTGCAAAATAAGGGGAAATTTTAGCAGCTCAAAAACATAAATATTAGCTCTCAATTTTTTTAGATCTTCAATCAAATGGTATTCTAAAATTGGGGCTTCTAAGCTCTATTTAATTTCATCTTGCTTTGACTGTTTTGGAAACACATTTTTACAGGCTTCAGAAGGGGGTTTGTTTTGTGTTTTTCTTCTTTTGTTGTAGGGGTGAATAGTTTTGAAATTTTATTGGAAGATATTGTCTGAGAAGTGACTAAAAACATTGGGAGATGATTCCTCTTCTTCAGGTTCTTCTTCCTCGACTATGTCTTCAGAATTTTCGGGAGGGCAGAGGCAGAATTATCATGTGCTTCTAAGATGGTTTGCAAAGCGTACTGTAAACTTTTGAAATTTATACCTTCAGTGGTCGGTTTTGTCTGGTTTGGAGGAAAAGGTTTTCTGAAAGGAGGTTTAAAATTTTATTTTATTTTTTATGCCTCCTCGTCTGATCTCTTCAAGTTGACGACCTGATTGGACGGTTTTTGGAAAGCTTTCTGCAAGATTTCTAAATCTAAAATTTTTGGTTGATTTTTAGTTTGAGGAGGCCTAGTAAGGATCTCTATTTTCTTTTTAAAGGATGAAGTTGTTTCAACTTCACTACTAATATTATCTTTGAGGCTCAAAATATCCTTTTCAATTTGGCTGGCCTCCTCTAAGGTTTCAAGAAACGTGTTCTTTTTAGACCTTTTGACCCATATGGCTATATTATTGTGCAAGGTTTTAGCATAATATGCAACAATTAAACTTTCAGCGGGCATTGAATCTGCAGGGATTTTATTCTTTAAAGTAAGAAATATTTGGTTAAAATCTTTCACTTTTTCCTTAGGATTCATCTTTAAGCTGGAAAGTTCCATAATCAAGACTTATGGAGATTTATCATCTCTGAATGTTTCCAAGAAACAAGTTTCAAATTTGTCCCAAGAGACAATGTTTTGGGGTTGTTGAGCGAAATACCATGTAGAGGCATTTCCCTCAAAAGTATAAGGGAATAATTTGCATACTACATCCTCATGTTCAACACTCTGGAGTCTAATGGGCAACATAAATTTTTGATATGATCCTCAGCAGACTGCTTTGAGTCTGGATCAAATTTGGGCATCCATTTCTCCGGATGTTTCGGTAATGGGTGTTGGGGTCTAGGTATAGCCACAACATCTTGATCGAGCCAAGGTTTGGCAGGATTGTTTTGATTTTCCATGGGATTTGGTGGTGTAGAAGGATGAGATGGTTTCGATGAATAAATTCCTTAGTCTGAAGATTCTCCTCCTGAAGAGGATGGAGATGAACCAGGCAGGGAAGGTGGGATACCAGATCCTCCGTCTCCAAGGGTAGGTGTTTCTATAAGATTGGTGGTATTATCACCTAAAGGATTTTGGAGTAGACCGGTGCCTTGTTGTTGTTCTCAGATATCCGAGAAATCTAGGGATTGATTAAGTGGCCTACCTGGTTCTGTGATACGAGCTAAGGCACTATGCATTCTTATGAGTGACTGATGAATAATTTCTTGGACGTCGACCCCTTGAGGAACTGGTGTCACTGGTTCAACGGGAATCTCAAGGTTATCGTTTGAGGTGGTTTTTTTTTCAAGTGTAATGTTTTTGTCTGAGCGACTACGCATTACGATAGGGGAGCGAGTGTGGGGGGGGAGGATTCTTGCAACCTCCACGTGCCATCAATTGAATTCAGGCCCTCCTTCTAGCACCATTTGTTGATGGGCATAAGTGACACATTGTTAACTGGAAGGGTAGATCCAGTCTGGGGTTGTCTAATTAACCCAAGCCGTTTGGTGTGATCTATCCTGACAGGTTTAATCGCTATGTTAGCCAACTAAGGTCCTAAAATAATGAAAGAGAATAAATTATCCTAAAACTATAACTACGATACTATGTGTATGAATCTAATTATTTACAAATGCTAAAGAGAAACATAAATATGAACATGTGATTATGAACAGGATATTTACAATTTGCAAGTTTTGGTGGATGTCTTGCGAAATCAATGTTTTTGTAATTATTGGCGAAGTAGATAAAGAAAGCACATATTTTTATAATTTTTTTTATAATTTAAAATCTAAGAATTCTAAGGATACTAATAAAACAGTGTCTGAAACGAGAACAGAATAAGAGCCATAGCCAATTTAAACTACTTCATTTCATTGACAAATAAACTAATAACAAAAATTAAATGTGAACAAAACTAACCTGAGATTATCTTGATATTGTGTCTATGTCCCTATGCAATCCAAACTTCCAGTTATCTTGCTTGTGAGTGAAATATGAAACAAGCATATGATAACATCTCTTGAGTAAACTCAAAGTAATTTCGGGAGCAAGGATATAAGAACAGAAGAATAAACATATAGATCTAGTGAACTTGTAATGATGAATGTTTACAATAAAAGAAATTTTAATGTGTAGCATTCATATGATATATCAACTCAACATCAAGTATAAATCATTGATATTAAAGTGAAATAATGATCACAGATATAATATATGAAAAAACAAGTTATAGACAAAATTTAAAGCGTTGAATAAAAGAAAACATTATATGTTATTGAGGCTAAAGTTGTGTAACATATTAATATCCCATAATATAAGAGGCAAAACATAAATGGGACAGTGTCACACTGGTCTAAAGCCAAAATGTGAACAACTTGTCCACTTAGTTATGAGAATTACATGTCCATAATTTGTTTCAAGCAAAGATCATATTCTCTAACAAAGTGAACAGTATTTAAAGTAACCTAGGATCCACATACTCAAATCTCACAGGATAGAGTTGAATCTCCAAAATCAAGTAATATTACAAAAATAGTGGATTGGAAACCACTCATAACAGAGTTGGTTTATTCAAAAATTAAATCAAAGCTTTTATAGAACATAAAGCAGGAGAAACTACTAATCATTTAGGCATATGATTGAAAATATTTCCTCCAAATAATCAACAACAGAATCTCCCATTTCCTGAGAAAAGAAAAACCAATTTGATCAATTATAAAAACAATTACTAATAACTATTTTTTTATTACAAGATACTTGGCTATAGAATCGAAGATTTTGTAGCCAGTCTTAATTTTAGTAAATGAAATCAAACTTCAAATCTACTTATTTCGAATTAAATAATAGAAATAAAATGAAAGGAGAATAAAATTGTTTTACCATTAAAAGTTAGCTAAAGAAGGGTCAGATAGTTCAGAGTTTATTATTGCCTTGACACTAGTCACATTCTTAATGACTATGTTTCCATATCTCTTGATACATTTAGTCTCCCTCTCTGCATGCGCCTTGAGATCAAGGTTTTCTTGCTTCAACAAATCATTTTGAGTAGTCAAAGTTTAATTCGGGCCTATAAGAGAGGAATGTCAGTATAGTAACTCTCAACCCACTCGAAACAGCCATCACAGTGTATAGGGGAAATGGAAGATCGACGAAGGACCCAATCAACCAAGGTTGCTTCAATCTTACTTGTTGTTTGCTTCGAATCTTGCCTAATGCCAGATAATCCTTCTTTACCTTTAAGGCATGGTGGAAAATTTGTCACAAAATCATAAGGTTCGGTATGAATGTGTTGGCAGCCAATTCACCTTTTTCTACGATCCTATAAGCTGCCTACACCTGTGTCTTGCAAACATCAAGTTTTTCGTTGCATTTTTCAATAAGACGACACTTTCATTTTTTGTGACATTTGCACATTTGTCTTTGTTAAGTTTTCACGACTGTAAGCGTGAAAACTTCTCCTTTCGAGGTCACATTTCAATCACTATCTGAACTGTCATGATCTTTCTATTGATATGCCTACTGCACTTACCTTTTGTTTATCATTATGTGGCTAAAAGGACTTTCGAACTATGCTCATTGGACATTTTTATATTGATTGCATAACTTGATTTTATTGAGTTTGTAAGGCATGGAGCATTTGGATTTACACTTTTTATGACTTTCCTGATCTTTGATTCTGCATAGGGGTTATGATTAAATTTATTATATATATATGATATAATCCTTATGTTAATATTTTCATGACTTATTGGATTGTCAACTATATGAATATCATTTTGGCACCTTGGTTGAACTTTTGATTATATGAACTAATACATTGGCGCATAATGATTTTGGTGTTGATTGATACGTCGAATGTTTTGAACACTATGGCATAGTGTTGGCGTGTATTGGTATGCACATTTCATTTGATTGGTTGTACACATAAGTTAATGGTTGAACTATTATTATGGAGTGAACAGATATGAAATGTGGCGGTTGTACTTGGATAATGAATATTATGCATGGCAAACTCCACCACCTTCGCATGCGTGCATTTATGCTTACCCCTTTTGGCTCAATTCATTACTGTTGGTTCAGGTAGTTATGTTACTATGTGTTGATGAATTCGAACCCTTCCTTTACCATGCATTCAGCTCCAAGGCACCAGTCGTGCAATTTGAACCCAATGGCAACCAGGCCCTGTTGATGTTTGACAATGCCCACCAAGACTTGGCAGACAGTGAATGGCTTACCTTCGTGGAACATTTCGAGGGTTTTAACCTTTGCGTAGATCGACAGTTTGCCATGACCTTCGATGGCTGTCGAGCCAAGGTAGGCGATGTACAGTTAGAGATTGATGAACAGTTCATCAGCTCAGCCACGGGGTTATCTACCTCTAGACAGCGTTGGTTTAAGAATTGCAAGGTCGAGGAATTTTCGTGGACATTGTTGTTTCAATCGCGCAAAATCACCTCATGTGATAGAGGTATGCCCGTAACTATGCTCAAACAACGTTGGCACGATTTATTGATGATAATCAAGCAGTTTATGACCTGCGAAGGTCGATATGGACTGGTGTTCCTCCACCATCTGCATTTTCTTATGGCTTTTATGGGATACTCTCTTAATATTCCCTATTATTTGCATCGTAGCCTGTTTAAAATGTCGAAGAAGTACAAAAGACACCAGGCTGATAGTAGCCTTTTTCATTATGGGCTTGTTAAGCTTATCGTTGTCTGTCATTTGAGTCTGCACAGGGATAGTTGGAGCAATTTCGTTGCTCGGAATGGTTTCGAGGATCCAAACCCTACACAGGTTGAAAAACCTGTGGTGAGTGAGGTCAAGGTTGTACCCCCAGTGCCCTACCATGTCCTTCTGCCTAAAACCTCGGCCGACCCTCCTATCGACTTACCCCACACTATGACTAAGAGTGTTGAGACTGTTAAGCCTATGAGCAAAAAACCCAAGGAAAACCTCACTACAAATGCCAAAGGGAAAAAGAATGCCCGTTTGATTTCACGGATGGCAAGGAACAAGCCAAAACCCCCTGTCGAGCCAAACCCTATTCTGTTGAGTGAGGACTCTGATTCGGAGGTGGAGCATTTCTTGGCTAGCGAATACCCCTATTTGCAAGGTTTGTGTGTCGAACCCTCATATGATTTTGTATCAAACCTACCCCCCTACCTAAAGGACAACCCTAACTACCCAGGCATTAAGTTGCCTTGTGAAACCCTCGGTCATTTGCCCAAACCCTCTCCTGCTAGGTCTAAACCCGCACAATCACCCTACGATCAATGCAATTCATGGTTAGAGCGATATTATAATGATGTTCCAATACTCCAGTCAAATATTCAGTCACTAGAGTACTAGATTGCAGTTCTAACCAGTCAAAAGACCAAGCTACAAGCAACGGATAAAAAACAAAAGATGATCGGCTCCATCCTATTTAAAAATGTGGAATCATCCACGGATGTTGTAAATTCCAAGCTGGCATAATTGAGCAGCCTCCTCGCTACACAGGTATGTTTTGATATCATTTGTTTTTGTAAATAATATAGGTTTATATAACGATTTGATTTCAGTTTCAAACAGCTCTGTTCACATCATTGAATGGCTCTATTACATTGTGTGCATTCTATATATAGCTTTGCTTTGAATAAAAACTAATTTCGATTCGATATACGATTGGATCATTCCCATTTTAGTCTCTCTTAGATTTTCATCGATTTGATTGATATTAGTGTGGATTTGATTTGTTTGATTGAGTTAAAATGGATGCTTCACTGTCAATCGAATTTGTTTGTATCTATTCTAGACAGGAAATGTTTCTCATACTTAATTTAGAATACGATCACATTTCGATTCGATTTCGTTATAATTCCTATGCTATGATTGGCAACGATTTTGATGAGGTTAATTGTTACGGTTTGCTTTTCCATATGACCTTCAAAGAACAGGAATACAACTCGCATCGTTTCCAATGTGACTCTGTTTCTTCGGAAACATTGTTTTTTTATTTAAGCCTATACAAACACGCCCAAATCATGGGATGGATTTGATGCTTAACGATTATGCTGAACCCCAGCCAGTTAATTTGCATTGATTGAAGTATTGTTAGCTCGACCATGTTATGAGTTGGATTCGTATTGCAATGGATGCTCTGTTCATTTTGATTTATAGAACGAGATTGGTTATACCCGGATTCACGATTTATTTTATGTTAAACTCGGTCATGATTTGTTTGAAATTAATGATTTCGTTCAATACCAATCAAGTTTATTTGCCCATTTTGCAATAACCAATTATCACTTATGTCGATTCTATTATGATTGTGATCAAAATCAAATCGATCTGGTTACGATTTTATATGAGTTGATTCTCGCACCTGTTTGAATTAATCTACTTGTGGCGTGAATCGTTTGATGTCATGACAGCTATAATAATTTTAAAATGATTTTGTTTCGATCTCATCATATCTTTTGTTGTTGGAAAAACACAACGTTTTCCTGCGATTTGTTTGATTGCATTACTTTCAAATTGGATATGAAACGATTTTCAAAACTGTTTGGTTTTGATTCTGTCTACCCGATTTATGACTATAATCGAAACAGAGTATTGCTATCTCTGTACTCGGCTAATGATGTGGATCATGTTTGAGTTCATAATAGAATATCAATTTCAATTCATGATTCATTTTCAAATGATTGTTGGATGTAAATTGAATGGAATTTCTTAAAAGATTTCATTTAATTTAAATTTTGATTCTGTATCTTATTTTAGACTAGCTACAGAATCAGATGATTCTGTAGCTAGTCTATAGAATTTAATTTTAATCATTTTATTAATAAAAGAGTCTTCTAACTTGTCTATTTTGGATTCTTTTCAGGTGAATTCGAGATTGCATGGGATTTGATGGATAGTTTAGAGGATATTTGAATACTTTAGTTTCATTTTAGTTTCCTAGTTTAGTTGATCTTGGGAATATCTTCCCAGATTATGTAAACAGTTTGATAACTTCCACAGGGAGGTTTTACCCTGTGGAAAAACTTATAAATACTCATTATTTTTGTAATAATACCATCCTCATTGGTGGGAGAACAAGGATATGGAATTTTAATACAGACTGAGACAGAAATTGATGTTTTGTTACAGCTTTAGCTTTTCATAATATCAATCTTTTGTTTTATGTTTATGTGTATCAATTTGCATTTGGTTAATGACTACTTTAGCTATCTTAGTCTTTTGCAAATAATATCAGTTAATCAATATAGTCCATATCTGATTCCT
>SNQJ01S0049010.1:35471-47365 GCA_010110895.2 Picea sitchensis | reverse complement strand
GAATATTCATATATGAAAAAATTTCATAATAAAGACAAAGTTGTGCTTGCTTTATTTTTACCTAAGAATCTTGGAAGTAGGTGTGACATATTTCTTTTAGATCCTCCATGTGAAGAAATTAATGAGTACTTAGAGAACTGTCAAAAGGATGGGGCTTTTCAGCCTTGGCTGATGGTTATTTCATTTCCTCATAATCCTGACGAGTTTTTCAAAACCACTTACACTCACCCATGCCATTATGACCCTTATCACGACAAGATTGCGCAATGGCTGGAGGATTCGTACAATAAGAATATCCGAGGAAATGGTAAGATCATGCTTACTTTGTTTTTAGATTTTGATTATGAAGGTAAGCATGATATGTTTCTGTCATTTGTTGATATATTACCATTATTTTTAATAATGCTTGATCTTGTTTTAGAGTTACTCTGATGGCTACATTGGAAACATGACTTCATGTAGTATTCTGGTTTATTTAATAGTTAGGGTAGGTTTAGGAATAGGTTTTCTTGTAGTTCTATTTCTCACTATTTCTCTTCGTAATAATGCAGTCATGAACGCAAGTGGGCGCACCACGAGAACCATAATACGGCTATTGTCGGGGAATTCCTCTTAATCCTTTTTCTTTTTACTTCTAGTTGAACGTTTATTTTCAAAAAATGCAGTATCGTCATGAAATTATTAAATGGAAAGTAAAGAGATAAATAAATCTAAATCAACCCTGACCCAAGGTACCATGAGTAGGACTGCTTTCCCATCATCCAGGATTTTCCTACTTTCTTTCAGTTTCCCAGGGGATTGTTGCATGAGGTTTTTAGATGCACCTTCTGTGTATATTTGTTTTTTGTTTTTTTTGTTTGGATTTCTTTGCTTTCCAATTTTTTCTTCACTGGTGTGTTTTGATTTCTCCCTTATGCTTACTAGTTTTTGCTGTTGAAATACACATACCTGAATTTTTGAACTGTTCAGACAAGGAAAATAGAAAATTCCTTCGCTAAAATAACTTCTGAGAAATTCGTACAAACATCAATGGTATATTGTTGAAGTTTATATCTGTATTGGAAAAGTCTATTGTTTGAAAGAAGTTAACTTATTTCGATCTCTGAGTAAAGCTTGCCATGATCATCTATTATCTTGTTACACTGTCCCTATTCCATAAAGGAATGACTCGGAAGATGTCTCCCTGTCTTAGGAAGTTGTTTTTGTCAATAAAACATCTCTGGATATAAATAAAGGACAGTTCTAAAAAATTCTGATGAGGTCTAAAAAAAAAAAAAAAAATGTTAAAAATCATGATTTTCAGCGTCACCCCGCTCAGCTATATATCTATGAAAAACAAAATAAAAATTATTAATAAGAGTTGTGGGAAGTGTTGGTAAACCCATTGGGATACTGAACAGGTCCGCTGGCAGCGGGTAAATGCATGCATGACACCAAGACAACTTCGTCGGGGTACTGAACAGGCCCGCTGGCAAAGAAGCAATGCCAGGTAATATGAAAATTTGCAAAAAAAAAACCTCTTTAATGTCCTTTGTTCTGATCCAGAACTTCTTGGCAGGATACAAATGTCAGAGTGGGTTAAATGGAAACTCTGTCGAGGCTATGGACGCCTACTGGCAGCAGTGGTCATGCCAACAGTATTGAATATTTTATCTTTAATATCGTGATTTGTTGATCTTAAGACTATTATTGGTTTTCATCTTTTAAAACACTACTAAAAAAAAAAAAAAGGTGATTAATGATGATGTTTGTATAATTTTTTGGTTGTTATTTTTTAAGTTGAAATTTTCTTGGTTGTCCTAATCTGAATTTGTTACTTTTGCAGAGATAACTGCTTCTTCCAGTGTGTCGCCATTGTTGGCATCCAATTCACCTTTTTCTACGATCCTATAAGCTGCCTACACCTGTGTCTTGCAAACATCAAGTTTTTCGTCACATTTTCCAATAAGACGACACTTTCATTTTTTGCGACATTTTCACATTTGTCTTCGTTAAGTTTTCACGACTGTAAGCGTGAAAACTTCTCCTTTCGAGGTCACATTTCGATCACTATCTGAACTATCATGATCTTTCTATCGATATTCCTACTACACTTACCTTTTGTTTATTGTTATGTGGCTAAAAGGACTTTCAAACTATGCTCATTGGACATTTTTATATTGATTGCATAACTTGATTTTATTGAGTTTGTAAGGCATGGAGAATTTGGATTTATACTTTTTATGACTTGCCTGATCTTTGATTCTGCATAGGGGTTATGATTAAATTTATTATATATATATGATATAATCCTTATGTTAATCTTTTCATGAATTATTGGATTGTCAACTATATGAATATCATTTTGGCACCTTGGTTGAACTTTTGATTATATGAATTAATACATTAGTGCATAATGATTTTGGTGTTGATTGATACGTCGAATGTTTTGAACACTATGGCATAGTGTTGGCGCGTATTGGTATGCACATTGCATTTGATTGGTTGTACACATAAGTTAATGGTTTAACTATTATTATGGAGTGAATAGCTATGAAATGTGGCAGTTGTACTTGGATAATGAATATTATGCATGGCAGACTCAACCACCTTCGCATGCACACATTTATGCTTACCCCTTTTGGCTCGATTCATTGTTGTTGGTTTGGGTAGTTCTGTTACTGTGTGTTGATGAATTCGAACCCTTCCCTTACCATGCATTCAGCTCCATGGCACCAGTCATGCGAGTTGAACCCAATGGCAACCAGGCCCTATTGATGTTTGACAATGCCCGCCAAGACTTGGCAGACAGTGGATGGCTTACCTTCATGGAACGTTTCGAGGGTTTTAACCTTTGCGTGGCTCGACAGTTTTCCATGACCTTAGATGGTTGTCGAGCCAAGGTAGGAAATGTACAGTTAGAGATTGATGAACAGTTCATCAGCTCAGCCACGAGGTTATCTACCTCTGGACAGCGTTGGTTTAAGAATTGTAAGGTCGAGGAATTTCCGTGGACATTGGTGTTTTAATCGTGAAAAATCACCTCCTGTGATAGAGGTATGCCTGTAACTATGCTCAAACAACGTTGGCACAATTTATTGATGATAATCAAGCAGTTTGTGACCTGTGAAGGTTGATACGGACTGGTGTCCCTCCACCATCTGCATTTGCTTATGGTTTTTATGGGATACTCTCTCAATATGCCCTATTATTTGCATCGTAGCCTGTTTAAAATGTCGAAGAAGTACAAAAGACACCAGGCTAATAGTAGCCTTTTTCATTATGGGCTTGTTAAGCTTATTGTTGTCTGTCATTTGAGTCTGCACGCGGATAGTTGGAGCAATTTTGTTGCTCGGAATGGTTTTGAGGATCTGAACCCTACACAGGTTGACAAACCTATGGTGAGTGAGGTCAAGGTTGTACCCCTAGTGCCCTACCATGTACTTCTGCCTAAACCCTCAGTCGACCCTCTTATCGACTTACCCCACACTGTGACTAAAAGTGTTGAGACTATTAAGCCTATGAGAAAAAATCCCAAGGCAAACCTCACTACAAACGCCAAAGGGAAAAATAATGCCCGTTTGATTTCACAGATGGCAAGGAACAAGCCAAAACCCCCTGTCGAGCCAAACCCTATCGTGTTGAGTGAGGACTCTGATTCGGAGGTGGAGCATTTCTTGGCTAGCAAATACCCCTATTCGCAAGGTTTGTGTGCCGAACCCTCATATGATTTTGTATAAAACCTACCCCCCTGCCTAAAGGATGACCCTAACTACCCAGGCATTAAATTGCCTTGTGAAACCCTCAGTCATTTGCCTAAACCCTCTCCTGCTCTGTCTAAACCCGCACAGTCACCCTGCGATCAATGCAATTCATGGTTAGAGCGATATTATAATGATGTTCCCATACTCCAGTCAAAGATTCAGTCACTAGAGGACCAGATTGCAGTGCTAACCAGTCAAAAGACCAAGCTACAAGCAACGAATAAAAAGCAAAAGACGACCGGCTCCATCCTGTTTAAAAATGTGGAATCATCCACGGTTGTTGTAAATTCCAAGCTGGCATAATTGAGCAGCCTCGTCACTACACAGGTATGTTTTGATATCATTTGTTTTTGTAAATAATCTAGGTTTATATAACGATTTGATTTCAGTTTCAAACAGCTCTGTTCACATCATTCAATGGCTCTGTTACATTGTGTGCATTCTATATATAGCTTTGCTTTGAATAAAAACTAATTTCGATTCGATATATGATTGGATCATTCCCATTTTAGTCTCTCTTAGATTTTCATCAATTTGATTGATCTTAGTGTGGATTTGATTTGTTTGATTGAGTTAAAATGGATGCTTCATTGTCAATCGAATTTGTTTGTATCTATTCTAGACAGGAAATGTTTCTCATACTTAATTTAGAATACGATCACATTTCGATTCGATTTCGTTATAATTCATAGCTATGATTGGCAACGATTTTGATGAGGTTAATTGTTACGGTTTGTTGTGTCATATGAACTTCAAAGAATAGGAATACAACTTGCATCGTTTCCAATGTGACTCTGTTTCTTCGGAAACATTGTTTTTTTATTTAAGCCTGTACAAACACGCCCAAATCATGGGATGGATTTGATGCTTAACGATTATGCTGAACCCCAGCCGGTTAATTCACATTGTTTGAAGTATTGTTATCTCGACCATGTTATGAGTTGGATTCGTATTGCAATGGATGCTCTATTGATTTTGATTTATAGAACGAGATTGGTTATACCCGGACTCACGATTTATTTTATGTTAAACTCAGTCATGATTTGTTTGAAATTAATGATTCCGTTCAATACCAATCAAGTTTATTTTCCCATTTTGCAATAACCAATTATCACTTATGTCGATTCTATTATGATTGTGATCAAAATCAAATCAATCTGGTTACGATTTTATATGAGTTGATTCTTGCAGTTGTTTGAATTAATCTGCTTTTGGCGTGAATCGTTTGATGTCATGACAGTTATAATAATTTTAAAACGAAATTTTTTTCAATCTGATCGTATCTTTTGTTGTTGGAAAAACACAACGTTTGCCTGCGATTTGTTTGATTGTATTACTTTCAAATTGGATATGAAACGATTTTCAAAACTGTTTGGTTTTGATTTTGTCTACCCGATTTATGACTATAATCGAAACAGAGTATTGTTATCTCTGTACTTGGTTAATGATGTGGATCCTGTTTGAGTTCATAATAGAATATCAATTTCAATTCATGATTCATTTTCAAATGATTGTTGGATGTAAATTGAATGGAATTTCTTAAAAGATTTCATTTAATTTAAATTATGATTATGTATCTTATTTTAGACTAGCTACAGAATCAGATGATTCTGTAGCTAGTCTATAGAATTTAATTTTAATCATTTTATTAATAAAAGAGTCTTCTAACTTGTCTATTTTGGATCTTTTTCAGGTGAATTCGAAATTGCATGGGATTTGATGGATAGTTTAGAGGATATTTGAATACTTTAGTTTCATTTTAGTTTCCTAGTTTAGTTGATCTTGGGAATATCTTCCCAGATTATGTAAACAGTTTGATAACTTCCACAGGGAGGTTTTACCCTGTGGAAAAACTTATAAATACTCATTATTTTTGTAATAATACCATCCTCATTGGTGGGAGAACAAGGATATGGAATTTTAATACAGACTGAGATAGAAATTGATGTTCTGTTACAGCTTTAGCTTTTCATAATATCAATCTTTTGTTTTATGTTTATGTGTATCAATTTGCATTTGGTTAATGACTACTTTAGCTATCTTAGTCTTTTGCAAATAATATCAGTTAATCAATATAGTCCATATCTGATTCCTTCCAGTATTTAAAAAACATAGCAATTACTTAATTCAGTTTGTGAATGACAGATTTCTCTTCAATATGAATTTATAATGATATACAATACTATATCCCATTTATATTATAAAAGATTAAGAATGCATATTTACCTTTACCTTATAACTTAAAATTAACATTAAAATATTTATATTTACAATATTTACTTAAAATTAAGATTAAAATATTTATTTATTATTTTTTAAATATTCTCTGTTAATTTTATTATTTAAAATTAATATTAAAATATTTATATATACAATATTTACTTAACATTAAGATTAAAATATTTATCTTGGATGGGGTGCCACGTAGCAATGAGAGGCTATGTAGTCTGCCCAAGACCCAAGCCATTAATATGGCAAGTCGGCACCCTTCACCTCATTCTTAAATGAAGGGAGGCCATTATTGTCTGTCGATAAAGGGAGGACAGCTCCCTCGAGTGAGAAATATGGCGGCCACAAGATGTAATTGCAGTGGGGGGATCGGTACAGTGGTCATGTCGGGCCTTGGCTTTTCACTCCCACTCGGACGAGGTTGGCTCCATTTCTCCCTTGCGCTCCATCACCGTGGCTGCCTTAAGAATGAGACTTGCATAGTGGACTCTTTCTGAGATTGCCCAGTGACTTATCAGTCTTCTTGGCTTCGCCATGCCAAGGGAAAGAGGTGCAACCCAGCCTTGTATAGTCTAGCTTCCCGACAGAGGCGTGTGCAGAGGCTGGAGCATGCCCTGTCCATTGCTCAGACTCAAGGACGGGAGAAACCAAGAACACCACCAATGGCATACGTTGAGGAGGAGATTTTGAAGGAACCCATCTAGGTTCCTCCGGAATCCCTCCTCTTCACAGTGTCGGATGATTAGCAGCCCCCCAGCCATAATCCAACAAGCACAAGCGCCCCAGCCACCATAGAAGGGGTCACATGTATAATTGGGGAGGAATTCCTCCATTTGGACTCTAAAGCCTCAATTCAGAACAAGGACAACGAAGTTGGGACAGTGGCAGAGGAGGTCAAGGCAGTGGAGGCTAGGGACACAATGTCGGTGGACTTGGGCATGGAGGTGGAGGGTCATCCGGTCTTGGCGCCTCCACCACTCACGGCTCTTCCTAATTTCTGCCATGCTCCACCACCTTTCTTCTATCTGGAGCAGCTCGAGATCGTCTTCGAGCTAAGGAACCAGATGGCTGACGAGATACACCGAGACACCCTCATGCACTAACGGATTGACATGCTCTATGATGCCTTCTTGAATGCACCAGCATCTCAGCGTTGCCTGACTTGTGTGAGGCCTTTTGTGCTCCAGCCTAGGGATGGCCCCTTCACTGGCGCTCCGAATGACATGCCCCCAGGTGCTAATGTGTAATGTATTTGCTATGGTCACCTCGCACACTCTCAACTCATCTCTTTGTACTGCGATGATGCATTTTTACGGTTCTGACATCTTTTTCAGTTGGTAGTTTTTCTTAGATGCATAGAATCGTTTAGTAAGAACTTGAATCCGCCACATGCTCTAGTTTTCGTTTGGCACGACAGATGGCAAATAGTCATTTTGATTTATGACATCACAGTTTGCCACATGTTCCAGTTTCCGCTAATTATGCGGAACAGGTGGTAGACTGTTGACATGTGGCATTTTTGTAATCTAAAAGCTCAGTAATAGGAAACTCCCTTTTTATTTAAAAAAAATAAAAATAAAAATATTTAAAATATTTATTTTTTATTTTTTATTTTTTTAATATTATGTGTTAATTAAGTATGAACATTATATATCTCTTTAATGTTATTAGTCCCTGCCAAGGGAATATAGCAATGAGTTTGCTATTGATTTGACATTAATTTGCCTTATATTTTAAATTTATATGTGTAGTGTAATGTTTAACTTAATAAAACAAATATATATTTTTTGATATAATAAAAATATTTGTTTTTCTCATTTCTCATTGGTTGATATATTCCAAGTCTTATTGTTGCCTTCACGTATTTCAATATTTGAAATTAATTACATAATTAATAAACTTGGTTATAAGTACCTAGTACCTTTTATATAAAAAATTAAGAAAAAATGTAAAAATGTCATGCGTTCTCTCATTATTACTATCCATTTATTTCATTATTATTGCATTTCAATCAACTTGTTTATAAGTACCTAGTACAAAAATTAAGAAAAAAAAAAAAAATGCCATGTGTTCTCTCATTATTACTATCCAATTATTTCATTATTATTGCATTTATGTTTTTCTCTTACCATTAATACAAAGTGTACTCCTACTAGTTTAATACAAAATGATATACATATAATATAATTATGTATGATGACATATGTGTAATTTTTTTTTAATAGTAATTTTGAATTTCTTTTTAAATGAAAATAAATTAGTAAAAATATAGTTAAAGATAAAAAAAAAAAAAAATGATATAGACAAATTATATATATCTTTCCCTTTTAATAATGATTTTGAATTTTTCTTTAATAAAGACAAATAATAATTATAGCAAATTGACAATGGTTTTATAGTAAATTGACAATTGTTGGAACACTCTAACTACTTCAATGATCTCATCTAGGTACACTCTATTTCCAAATTGACTTGGCAAGGACTAAGTTGTCATGCAGCCCATACCTCTTGATACCATAATTAAAAGTTTTTTTAAAACACCACAATATAAGATGATCAACATTATTATTCATATCATTAATATCATTATTTTTATTCACATTAATATTAATATCATAATTATTGATATCATTAATATTTTTATTAATATAGGTTGATTTAAAGGAGTTTAGAAGACTATGTTACATGAGTTTTCTAAAAATGTCAAGTTGGAAGTGGCAATATTATATATTAAAAAAATATAAATATTTTAAATTACAATGTATTCAAATAATGATACTTATAGGCTACAAGACTATACTGAATGGTATGTTGATGCATATCATATTCCAATTTATTTTGGTTGAACTCGAAATTTGGAACTATAATATTTCAATTTATTTTGGCTAAACTTGAAACTTACAACTTGAGTGGGCCTAATAGTTAAGAACATTTGTTTCCTCCTTGGAGGTTCAAATCTATATGGGGGGCTAATGGTTAAGAACATCTGTTTTCTCCTTGGAGGTTCAAATCTAGATGGGGGTACGGTATGTATACCTTTGTAAGATTTAGCAGTCAAATCGTTGCAACCAATTTGGTGTATGGCTTGGTCGTGACCTTAAAAATAGATTATTATTATTATTATTATTATTAGGTAACACTAGAATGTTTTGTCTTCTAGCAATGTCTAGACTCTAGTTGGACCGAGAGTAGCGAGGTGCTCTAGAGCCGATTATGGGGGAGATGTTGAGGCACAAAGTGTGATGAGGTGCTCTACAGCCCAGTATGGGGGAGATGTTGAGGCGTAAAGTGTGATGAGGCTTTAGATTGTAACAACCCTAGTTAAATGATTACTTAAGGTTTATCAAGTATAATTAATTAAATAATTAACTATCCCAATGTATTTTAGTTAAACAATGATTATTTATTAATAATATTAATTAATTAATTATTAATTGTTTATATCTATTGATTAATTGATTAATTAATTAATTAATTAATTAACTCATTAAAGGTTTGGGTAACGAATTAAAAGCTTAATAATTTTTATTTATTTATTAGAAAACTTAACGTATGAAGGATAAGGCATTAAATGGATGGATAGGGTATTGAATGGAGGGATAAGGTGGGTGGCATTAAATGAAGGAGGAGGCAGTGAATGGGGGGAGGATATGAGGGGGCAGAGGCATTCGAGAGAGAGACCTTTGGAAATTTGGGGGAAGAAAGCAACATTTGGAGATTAGGGACTGTATGTGTTTGCTGGTTTATATTTTTGGGTTTGGAGTTTGGGTGGACTGTTACAGGGGTGCACCAAGTTACTAGAAGTTTTGGGCTCAGGGGCCAGGAATCCTCATGGAATCCTGGAGCTAGGGAGCCGGATAGGCTCTGTTCCTAGCTGGCAAGGAGGAAGGATTCAGTTTTGGGCAGAGTTGGGCAGAGCAGCAGAGTTGGGCAGAGCAGCAGCGAGGACAGACAGAGATTGGAGAAATAGCATCAGACTAGCATTAGACAGAGGTATGTAATTTCATGAATTTGCTATGTTATGTGGTTGTTAATTAAATTTACTTTCATGTTGTTCATAAATTTAATTTATGCTGAATAATCAATGATTATAAGTTAATGATGAAATTGTACAGCATATAATTTTCTTTATTCTTTATTTTAGCATGTGTTTTATAAGGCTCTGTGGGGACAGAGACCTTACACATGGTATCAGAGCCCGGTTTCAAAACTGAAACCTGGGCTTGACCACCCACAACACTGAGATTTTGTTTTTTTTTCATCTACAATCCAATTTGGGTTTTTACAAGAATATAGTTTTTTGGTTTCAACTCTTCTCTAATGTTCTGCCACTCTCTATGTATGTCATACTACATTAATATATATTTTTTATTTTAAAAACAAAAGCATTTAAACTCTAGAGCAGACTTCAAAGAATTGGATTAGATTACATAGGAAGACATAAGTAGAACTTCACCAAAACTTGTTTTGAGGGTAGTGAAAATTCCTAAAATTTAAGCCATGTTTGGCAAAGGAAACAAAAGCAATTGAATTGTTGTAGAAATTATACTAATAAATGACGGTGAAAATATAATTTTTCAATCAAATGAAAAGCCAGTTGCAAGCTGAAAATGCTTAGCTCTCAATGAGAATGTTGTTCTTATATTAAAAACGTTGTTGTATCATTGTCCCCAGGCTACCAAGGTAGTAATTTCTTCTAACCTTCACACTCCCTAGATTAGTAGATTACCTGTCACGGATCAGTGACTATGCCTCATAGTTATCCTCTATCGTGCATTTTAACTTGGTATATTAGAGGGTTCTCCTCAAATCAGGTCCTCCATGATTCTTTTGGTACAAAAGATACTCCCGATTTAAAAAAAAAATCACCTTGAAATGCTATTGCATAATAAACCCTCCATAAATATCTAGCCATCTCATCTGATCACCACTAGATCAAAAGTTGCCTACAAGGAAAGAATAGCCTAAAAACAATCGGTTCATGATTCTTGAAGTCAGCACCAAAAGAATCGACAGAAATTACTCAACACTACAATATAGAAAAAAATTAAACGATATAGAATTACAATCTGATAAGTTCGTTGTGAAAGATGTCAGCTGGAAAGGTAATGCAAACTCTAGACGACTTAGAGTGAATCAGAAAAATAGGGAATAAAGATCCATATAAAATCAGAACTGGCCAACCATACAATAAAGACAAACTTGTAGAAGACGTGCATCACACTTAGTTATTGCATTTATCAAATTGCAAGATACAACACATACCATGCTCCAGAATGATATAAATTATAGAACAGAGAAATGAACTAGTACACTGTACTAATATCTGTCGGATGATTTCTTACTTTATACATTCCAAAACGCCCTTGACATTAAGACAACATATACTCCATTGATATCTGCAGGAGGAAGTAGATCAATTATAGCTCAAACAAGAATATATATATATATATATATATATATATATATACCAGGATGTTAAGGCCACCGAATTCATTCTTCAACCATTGTGCAAATGCAGTAACACTGTCATCTCTCTGTATATCGAGTGTATGAAACACCACATTTTTTTTTTCCTTCTTCCATGAGAGCACAAGATTGTTGAGACAAGTCTTCCTATTGCCTGCAATGAGCAGTGAGAACAACAGTGATGCCTTTGTCTACAAGTAAACGAATGATCTTCGTCCCTATTCCACTATTGGCCCATGTTACCACATCTACAACTCTATCCCTCCAAGAGTACGGACATTTGCTTCATCGATATTGCCTCCTCTCAAAAGCAAACAATGCCATCGCCAACAGACCGGCTAGTTCGCTCTGCAAAGGGGCTTTTGGCTTACCCCAACACAAATATTCACTATCAATGCCATAGGAAACAAACAATACCAAGTGAACAACTACACATATCACAGGAGAGCCCAA
>SNQJ01S0049009.1:96631-122457 GCA_010110895.2 Picea sitchensis | reverse complement strand
TTAGAAAATCCGACTTGACATCCATTTGATAGAATTTAAACTTTTTATGGCAAGCATAGGCAAGAAACATTCTAATATCTTTTAATCTTGCTACAAGCGCAAATGTTTCATCAAACTCCAGTCCTTCTATTTGAGCATATCCTTTACAGACCAATCTAGCCTTATTTATTACAATATTTCATTTCTCATTCATATTATGTTTGTAGACCCATTTGGATTGTATTACATTTTTATTTGCTGGCATAGGAACGAGTTCCCAAGTGTCATTTTTTTCAATCTGGTCCAATTCCTCATTCATTGATTTTAACCAATTTACATCTTCACTCGCTTCATTGGAGTTCTTTGGTTCCACCATGGATATGAATTCCATATGTGATTGCTCAGTATCTTTGGTTATCCTTCTCCTGGTTTGTACACCTTTGTCTTTCTCACCAATTATCTGACTTTCAGGATGATTCTTTTGAGTAATTCTGGAGGAAGGATTTGATGTTGATTCTTGTCCTAACTCTTCTTTTCTGGGTGTCTCTTCTCCATATGATTCTTGGACCTGTTCATCTTCAATTTCAAATGTGTCCTTTGTAGTACACTCAATATTGCTCACCTCTCTTATTGGAACTCTTTCATCAACTTTTAAATCAATGCAATCAACTAATTTATGAAATCTTTTATTAAAGCATCTATATCCTTTACTATTGGTAGCATATCCTAAGAAGATTCCTTCATCATCCCTGTCATCATACTTGACAAGGTTTTCATTATTATTATTTATGTAGCACTTACTCCCAAAGACTCTGAAGTGTTTGATTGAAGCAGGTCTTCCATACCACAGTTCATAAGGTGTCTTGTCACTATGTGGTATGAGGTGGGATTTGTTAAGAATATGAATTGTTGTGTGTATTGCTTCTACCCAGTAAGTTTGACCAATGTTATTCTCATTCATCATTGACCTGGCCATTTGCTGAACTGTTATTCTTTTCCTCTCAACTACCCCATTTTGTTGTGGAGTTCCTGGGATTGTTTATTCTCTCTTGATCCCATGTTTGTCATAGAATTCCTTGAAATCACTTGACATAAATTCTACTCCTCTGTCTGATCTTACTGCCTTTAACCTCTTGCCTATTTTATTCTCATTTAAAGCCTTAAATATTTTAAATTTTTCAAATGCTTCATCTTTTTCTTTGAGAAAAGAAACCCAAGTAAGTCTGGAGTAATCATCAATGATCAGCATAAAGTAGTTTTCCTTCCCTGTGCCTTCCTATCTTGATGGTCCACATAAATCCATATGAACTAATTGGAGTGGTTTCTCTGTTGAAGGAAAGCTCTTGGATTTAAACTGTGTCCTGGATAGCTTTCCTACTTGGCAGGGTTTACACATAGATTCTTGTGGATTTGATATTCTTGGAAGATCTTTTACTGCCTCAAGATTTTTTATCTTGATAAAGTGGTCAAAGTTTAGATGTCCAAGTCTCCTATGCCATAACCATCTTTCATCATGTTTTCTTAGATGACTCTTATTTATCTTCTTTCAGAACATATACATTATTTGATGTCCTTATGCCTTTAGCTACCACTTGACCTTAATTTACAAATTTTATCTTACAATCCTTGGAAGTGAACACCACTTCACATCCTCTGTCACACATTTGACTTACAATGAGAAAATTATGTTTCAGCCCATCTACAAGCATAACATCCTGGGATTTTCCTTTACCATTACTCAAACTAACCAAAATTAGAACAATAAAAACAGTAGCCATGAAATAAATTTTGGTACCTAAAGGATGGCCTTCTTCTTGGCATTTGTTGCTCCATCTTCTGATCCCTTTTTTTTTATCAGGGATCATCTTGTCTTTATTAGATTTTGGTGACAGAGTACTCTCATGGTATGATTGTTTGCTGACTTGGAACTTGATCATCTTTACTGGCTATTTTCTTTCTGGTTGTTTGCTGCTTGAACCATTTACATAACCTAAACCATTCTTCAACAAAGGAGATCTTTGTTTTCTCAGAATGTCGTTAAGTTATGTTGTGGATTTAATGCTTGGAATATTTTGGAGATACAATGTTTTAAACTTCTCCATCTCTTTTATGGTTTTTACTACCTCTTATTCCAAGGCTTCACATCTTGCCTTCTTTTCTGATAGTTGTTGTTTCAGAATGTCCTCTATTTTCTTTCCCTCTTCTAATTCTACTTTTAGCAAGGCAAAGTATTCATGAGATCCTTTATTGTCATTCTCCAACTGTATCAACAATTGTTTTTTCGTTTTCTTCTTCGATCTGAGTCTAACAATTTCTTCTAGAGAACTAATCATTTCTCCTTCCAAGTCAACCACAACTTCTTCATCATCAACACTTATTGTGACATTATTATCATAATCCTCTTTGGCCATAAGCATAAATTCATTAATCGTATCTTCACAGGAAGAGTCACTATCTATGTCTTCTGAAGAGTCATCATTGTTTACACATAGACTTTTATTTTTACCAATTCTCTTGGGTTTGTAATTCTTTTGACCTTCATAATTTTGATCCTGTTTATTGTGTGGACACTTAGATGAAAAGTGCCCTATCTTTCCACAGTTAAAACATTTGAAGGGAAATTTGCCTTGGTACTTGCCTAATCCTTTCTTTAGTCTTCTCACAAATTTTGTTTCAATTTCATTAGGCTTAGAATCCTAATTCTTATCTGTTATAAATGATGCTTCTCTAGAGGTGGGTTTATCTTTACCTATCTTCATTTCATAGGCAATCAAAGTTCCTAGGAGTTGGTCAATAGATAGAGATTTTAGATCATTAAGTTCTTCTATAGCAGAGACCTTTGGGTTGAACCTATCTCGAAGAGATGTTAAAATTTTATGAACTAAAGAGACATCCTCAATTTTTTCACCAAGTCCTATCATTGCATTTACTTGTTCTTCAACTCTCAGAAAGTACTTCCCAAAAGTTTCATCGTCTTTCATATTTATCTATTCAAATTGTAATATCTAGGTTTGAACCTTGGCATCCTTTACCTTCTCATTACCTTCATAATTATTGATGAGTTTGTACCACATTTCTTTGGCATATTCTGAGCGCATAACTTTTACAAATTCTGTTTCTGTAAACCCACTCAGAATAGAATTCATAGCCTTAGCGTTGAAGCTGAATTTTAGCCTGTCATCCTCAGAAGGTAGTACAATTGGTTTTACATAACCAGTCTCTACCACATCCCAGACATCTGCACCTAGGTCCATTATCTAGGTTCTCATCCTAACTTTCCAGAAGGTAAATTTTGTTCCATTGAATAGGAGGGCCTTATTGGTTGACATTCCTTCATGGCTAGTCATGTTTAAGATCTAGGATCTACCCTTAGATAAAAGGAACTGGCTATGGTAACAATTGTTGGACAACTGAGAGGAGCGGTGAATCATTTGTTACTATGCTTAAACAATTATTCCCATCTTAAACTCTTTACATAACACTCAATAACAATCACAGTAAAGTATGGAAGTAAGAAATAGAATATTCAACATCAATCAAACACATGAAATATACAGAGACAGATATTTCCTGAGGAAACCCATAAAGGGAAAAACCTCTTCTTCTTTATATGATGAGTAATCTTTATGTTTTGTTCATTATCATTCTTATGAGCTCCAAGTCTTCTTGAGGACACAACCTCTGTTTTACAAGAAGCAACTTGCTGAGAGAACCAACTCTCTGGTTTCTCTATCACCCACTAGAAGGAAGCACCAACTCCCTCAGTGTTCCAGCACCAACTGGATGGAAGAACCAACTTCCAGTCACACAGGAACCAACCTGTATAACAGAGAATAAAAGTTCTCCCTTGCACCACCCTGCCACCATGGTTTTTATGGCTGTAATCAGATGGAAGTTGCAACTCCCTTTGTTCAAGAACCCACTTGAAACTATGGGGACACCAATCCTCCCTAGTACCTCCCTACCACCCTGAAATATAAATCTTTTCTTTACTTGAATTTATCATAATGATACAACATTTATCTATGGCTTACCAGTCTCATCACTGTTCTGCTACATTGCTCTACTCTGCTCGCATCTCTTGTGCTTTCTTTTCTCCTGCCTTTTATGCTCCATGATCCATGTCCATTATATGCGCTATGTCTCTTCTGTGTGTTTCATCTGTTGCACATAGCCTGCTTCTACTTGCATGAATCACACTCAACAACAACAACAATATCTTCTCTGTTCTGCACATATTTATCATGCCAAGTCCTCTGCCAGGGCATACACTCAACTCTTCATCCTCTTTGGCGATCATTTTGAGACTGTTCTTCATCAGTGGTCATTATCCTGATATTCTTCAGCTTCTTTGGCAGTTACAGTCTTACACGCATTTCCATCTATCAATTATCTAAATGATGAATGTTCACTTCACTGGCAGTTACCTTAAGACTCTTCATCTCCTCTGGTGATTACACTCAAGCTCGACGAAATCTCTGGCAGTTACAAAGAGAAATTTTGTACGTTTGTTCCTTTGGTGCCTTTTCCCTTCTTGAGAAAAAAATTTGCAGGAGGAACTAGTTTTTCTTTCTCACCCCCTTCGTTTCACATGACCATCGGCGGTGACCAAACGCCTATTCAAAAGGATCTTCCTGATTTCTGTCTACTGAGCACTGGCTCTATTTCACAATATGACCTTGGGCTATGATATTTATGTGACCATGAGATTGCATGCATGTCCATAGGTGGTTTGAGGGATACCTTATTTTCTCCCCACAATTCACTACGAGCCTCAACGCGTCCTTTCTCCTAAACTGTGGTTTCAATTGTGGCCCGCTCATGAAAAATTAAGACCCAAGCATGTTTTGGCCCCGCAATGGAGCATGACCATCGATCTCACGATATTGGTGGTGCTCCTAAATGAATAGTTCAGATCTATCCTCTCAAGTCTCCAAACCATATCTCACCTTCCTACATCAATGGCTGAGATTTACTTCGTTATCCGGGCTCTAGGAGTTTCAAATATCAAACCTTGTTACTGATGACTAGATATCTTTCGGAATGGAAGATCTGTTGAAATTTGTCCTCTTCAATCGACATCTCTGCCTTCTTTCCTTTGTCCATGTGCGATCCTTAGTCTCAACGATCAGGTGACATGTGGCCCTCCAAACCAACAAACGAGATCGATTTCGCCTTTCGGGCTTCAGGAGTTTTGATTCTCAAACTCTGCTTGCTCCCAGAGCATTTCACCCGGAGTCCACGATCCAACGAAGCATGTCCCTTTTGTATCGATAGTCACAATCCATTAAGGTATTCGGGGTTCGAGAATCTCAACTTTCTAACCTTTCAACCTTCCTTTTATTTTCCCCCGGAGCTGACAATCTACTAACGTGTGTCCATTTTGGATCAACGGTCACGATATTTTTGGGTATTCAGGGTTTGGAATTCTCAAGTCTCAACTGGAAATCCTCAAGTGATATTTCTACGAAATCTCAGATCAGCTGATGTGTACTCCCCTTGAAGATCAACAATCGAGATATGTCTTCAGCAATTTTCACGTTCTCCCTATCCAAAAAACTTCTGAAGTTGTGGATCTTGCGCCACCTGTCCTCCTCGACGATGGATGACCCAAAACCACTTCAAAACTTCGAAACTTTGGGAAAGTGATGGTGGAAAATATCTCGAAGTAAAACTCCCAAAGTGATGTCACTTAATGACATGTCATGACCCTAGTAGCTACCACGTGTCACTCGTATTTGTGATTTGCACGTACCTGAAATGTCAAATCAACTTGACAGTTGTCATTGTCTGATTGTGCCACATTTCCTTTCGGACATAGTCTTGGTGACGTGTATCTTAATTCACTTTGGGAGTTCGGCCTTCGGGACTTCGGGTATTTCGACATTCAAGTCACCAATTCTTTCTAAGTGAGAACCCCCAAACAATAACCTCCTTGCAACTTTTATACCTGAACTAAATGTTGTTTGTCAATCACGTTCTCATATCGACAGCTCAATCTCTCTTTGATGTTGCTTTTCTTGCTTATCCTGTCCTTCCACTTCAAACTGATCTGATGGCTTTCATATACTCTGGCTCTCCGGCTCTCTGAACTTTAGTTTTTTCAAGTCTCAAACTGAAAAAATCCTCGAAGTGTTTTTCTCTGAGGTTGAGGATCATGTGCCACCTGTCAGTCTTGATGATGGAAGGTCCTTGCTTGCTTTGGGACTTCGGGACTTTGACAATTCCACTCTCCTATGCTCATCAAAGTCTTAAACTTCATGCATTTATCTCTAGATCCAACGATTGTTGATCCTTTGCACTCAAATCCAACTACTGAGATTTGCTCTCCTCTTTTGTGTGCTCCTCCTGACTGGACACTGATCTGAAGGCCACTATTTCTCCTCCTCCTGATCTTACAATTTCTTCTGACTTAGAAGGTTTTCTATGTATTCAAAGGTTTAAGCCTCTGAACTCTCTTCTGTGGGTCTTGTCGTCGTTGTTCTTGTTTTCCATCATTGTTGTTGTTATTCTTTTCTTTCCTTTTTTCCATCGTTGTTCTTTCCATCAATGAAAAGCGCACTCTGCTTGTAAACATGACAATAATATCCCCCTTTGGCATTGATGGAAACCCTGAAAGGATGCACTGTTCTACTTAGACCTCCAAATGTAGCATCTAGACCACTCCTTTTCTCCCCGTTTGACATCAATGTCAAAGAGAAACATGCTCCCCCTGAGCTATTGCAGTACTATGCAAAGGTATCAAATATTCAACCAACACATAATCCCCCTGATAGGATGGACTCTCTTAGGTTGATAATGGGGTCACGCCCAACTTCTAGCGTAAATACTCAAACTGATATTTTGCAAGCGGTTTAGTGAAGATATCAACAATCTGATCTTTGGATGGAATATAATGAAAAGAAACAACAGTGTTGGTCACATGCTCCCTCAAGAAGTGATACTTGATGGGTATATGCTTGGTCTTGGAGTGAAATACAGGGTTCTTTGACACACTGATTGCACTGGTATTATCACAATGAATTGGGATCGGTGCAGTATATTTTACCTCCAAATATGCAAGTGTCTGAATCATCCACAATACTTGGGTACAACAAGTGGCAGTTGCAATGTATTCAGCTTCTGTAGTTGATAAGGAAATGGAACCTTGCCTCTTTCTCAACCATGATACAAGAGAATCTCCTAAGACGAATGCACCTCCACTCATGCTTTTTCTTTCATCCACGCAGTTAGCCCAATCAGCATCTGAATAGACTGACAGTTGAAATTTTTGATTCCTAGGATACCATAGGCCATAGTTCATTGTTCCTTTCAAGTATCTAAATATTATTTTCACAGCTAACAAATGAATCTGTTTAGGTGCAGCCTGATACCTTCCTACCATTCCAATAGCACGCATTATCTCTGGACGGGATGCTATGATATAGAATAGGTTGCCTATCATAGACCTATAGGAACTGTGATCAACATCAAGTGAGTCATCATCCTTTCTTAACTTGCATCCAGTGACCATAGGTGTTCTCATAGGTGTAGAATATTCCATTTGAAACCTTTTCAACATTTCTCTTAGATATATATCCTGAGAAAGAAATAATCCTTCATACCTCTGAGTAATTTGCAGACCAAGAAAAAATGGTAATTCCCCTATCATAGACATTTCAAATTCAGACTGCATGGTAGAGGCAAACCATTTTACCAACGAAGCATTATTGCTTCTGAACATGATGTCATCTACATAGATGAGAACGATGAGAAAATCATTACCCTTTTTCTTGATATATAGATTCTTGTCAATTGTTCCTCTCTTGAACCCTTTGTCTTGAAGATACTTATCCAGTCTGTAATACCAGGCACGAGGAGCTTGTTTCAACCCATATAAGGCTTTCTTAAAATTGCAGACAAAGTTAGGGTTATCTGACAGTTGGAACCCCTCTGGTTGTTCCATGTAGACTTCTTCTTTTAGATATACATTTAGAAAATATGACTTGACATCCATTTGATATACTTTAAACTATTTATGAAAAGATCAGGCAAGAAACATTCTAATAGATTCTAATATTGCTACAGGAACAAATGTTTCAACAAAGTCTAGTCCTTCTATTTGAGCATATCCTTTGAGGACTAATCTAGCCTTTTTTCTTACAATATTTCCTTTCTCATTCATCTTATTTTTGTAGACCCATTTGGATCCTATTACATTTGTATTTGTTGGCCTAGGAATGAGTTCCCAAGTGTCATTCTTTTCAATCTGGTCCAGTTTCTCATTCATTGATTTTAACCAATTTACATATTCACTGGATATGAAGGCCATATGCGATTGCTCGGTGTCTTTGTTTATCCTTCTCCTGGTTTGTACACCTTTTTCTTTCTCACCAATTATCTGAATTTCAGGATGANTCTTTTGAGTAATTCTAGAGGAAGGATTTGATGTTGATTGTTGTCCTGACTCTTCTTGTCTGGGTGTCTCTTCTCCATCTGATTCTTGGACTTGTTCATCTTCAGTTTCAGTTGTGTCCTCTATAGTAGACTCAATATTTCTCACCTCTCTCACTGGAACTCCTTCATCAACCTTTAAATCAATGCAATCAACTAATTTGTGCAATCTTTTATTAAAGCATATATATCCTTTACTATTGGTAGCATATCCTAAGAAGATACCTTCATTGTCCCTGTCATCATNTTATGTATCACTTACTCCTAAATACTTTGAAGTGTTTGATTGAAGCAGGTCTTCCATACCACAGTTCATAAGGTGTCTTGTCACTATGTGGTCTAAGGTGGGCTTTGTTAATAATATGGATTGTTGTGTGTATTTCTTCTACCCAGTAAGTTTGACCAATGTTCTTCTCATTCATCATTGACCTGGCCAGTTGTTGAACTGTTTTGTTTTTCCTCTCAAGTACTCCATTTTGTTGTGGAGTTCTTGGGATTGTGTATTCTCTCTTGATCCCGTGTTTTTCACAGAATTCCTTGAAATCAATTGACATAAATTATCCTCCTCTGTCTGATCTTACTGCCTTTAACCTCTTGCTTGTTTGATTCTCAGTTAAAGCCTTAAATATTTTAAATTTATTAAATGATTCATCTTTTTCTTTGAGAAAATCAACCCAAGTAAGTCTGGAGTAATCATCAATGATCAACATAAAGTAGTTTTCCTTCCCTGTGCCTTCCTGTATTGATGGTCGACATAAATCCATATGAACTAATTGGAGTGGTTTCTTTGTTGAAGAAGAGCTCTTGGATTTACACTGTGTCCAGGTTAGCTTTCCTACATGGAAGGGTTTACACAGATTCTTATGGCTTTGATATTCTTGGAAGATCTTTTATGCCTCAAGATTTTTGAGCTTGATTAAGTGGTCAAAGTTTAGATGTCCAAGTATCCTATGCCATAATTAGATTTCATCATGTTTATTTAGATGACACTCTTATTTATCTTCTTTCAGCACATATACATTATTTTATGTCCTTATGCCTTTAGCCACCACTAGACCCGAATTTACAGATTTTATCATACAATCCTTGGAAGTGAACACCACTTCACATCCTCTGTCACACATTTGACTTACGCTGAGGAAATTATGTTTTAGCCCATCTACAAGAAGAACATATTGGGATTTTCCTTTACCATTACTCAAACTCGCGATCCCTTTACCCTTGATTTTAACTGGTTCATCATTTCCAAAGGTTACATTTCTTGTTTTTCTTTTACTAATAGACATAAACTTATCCTTGTCTCCAATCATGTGCTTGGAACATCCATTGTCTATATACCAGGGGTATTTTTGTTTTTGAGCTGAAAGTACTAGACCATATTTTTCACTATATTTCTTTTTCCATGTGCTGGCATTTCTAGGTAAAGGATTTATCCTTGGATCTACCTTGTACTTCTTCATATGGAAGTTTGCAGCTTTGTGGCCGAAGTTATGACAGTTATAACATTCGAGCTCATTGTTCAGTAGGTCAAAGTGATTGGTGCTACGTTTTCTATTCATTGGATTCTTAGTTCTATGTTGTAAATATTTTTTATTTCTTGACCTCCTCAGTTCCATGTCTCTAAACTTAATTTGACAATTTACAATCTTATGACCAAAATTAGAACAATAAAAATAGTAGCCATGAAAGAAATTTTGGTACTTAAAGGATGGCCTTCTTCTTGGCATTTGTTGCTCCATATTCTGATATCTTTTCTTTTTATCAGGGATCATCTTGTCTTTATTAGATTTTGGTGACAGAGTACTCTCATGGTCTGATTGTCTGCTAACTTGGAACTTGATCATCTTTACTGGCTATTTGCTTTCTAGTTGTTTGTTGCTTGAACCATTTACATAACCTAAACCAGTATTCAACAAAGCAGATCTTTGTTTTCTCAAAATGTCATTAAGTTCTATTATGTCTTTAATGCTTGGAATATTTTGGATATACAATGTTTTAAACTTCTCCATCTCTTTTCTGGTTTTTACTACCTTTTCTTCCAAGGCTTCACATCTTTCCTTATTTTTTGATAGTTGTTGTTTCATAATGTCCTCTATTTTATTTGCCTCTTCTAATTCCACTTTTGGTAGGGCAAAGTCTTCATCAGGTCCTTTATTATCTTTCTCGAACTGTATCAACAATGTTTTTTTCTTTTTCTTGTTAGATCTGAGTCTAGCAATTTCTTCTAGAGCACTGATCAGTTCTCCTTCCAAGTCAACCACGACTTCTTCATCATCAAAATCACTTCATGTGACTTTATTATCATAATCCTCTTTGTCCATAAGCATAAAGTCATTAATCTTATCTTCACAGGAAGAGTCACTATCTATGTCTTCTGAAGAGTCATCATTGTTTACACATAAAATTTTCTTTTTACCAAATCTCTTGGGTTTGTACTTATTTTCACCTTTAGAATTATGATCATGTTTCTTGTGTGGACACTTAGATGCAAAGTGACCTATATTTCCACAGTTAAAACTTAGAATTATGATCCTTTCTTTAGTCTTCTCACAAATTTTTCTTCAATTTCATCAGGCTCATAATCCTCACTCTTATATGTTATAAATGATGCTTCTCTAGAGGTGGGTTTATCTTTATCATTGCATAGGTAGTCATAGTTCCTATGAGTTTTTGAATAGACATAGGCTTTATATCATTAAGTTCTTCTATATCAGAGGCCTTTGGGATGAACCTGTCTAGTAGGGAAGTAAGCAATAGAATATTCAAGATCAACCAAACACATGAAATATACAGAGACATATATTTCCTGAGGAAACCCATAAAGGGAAAAAAATCTTCTTCTTGATATGATAAGTAATATTTATTTTCTATACATTATCATTCTTATGAGCTCCAACTCTTCTTGAGGCTACAACCTCTATTTTACAAGCAGAAACTTGCTGAGATCACCAACTCTCTGGTTTGTCTAGCACCCACTAGAAGGAAGCACCAACTCCCTGAGTGTTCCAACACCAACTCGATGGAAGCACCAACTTCCAGTCACATGAGCACCAACTTGTATAACAGAGAACAAAATTTCTCCCTTGCACCACACTGCCACCGTGGTTTTTCTGGCTGCAACCAGATGGAAGCTACAACTCCCTTTGTTCAAGAACCCACTTGAAACTCTGGGGACACGAACTCTCCCTAGCACCTCCCTACCACCCCGAAATATAAATCTTTTCTTTACTTTAATTTATCACAGTGATACATCATTTATCTATGGTTGACCAGTCTCATCATTGTTGTACTACATTTCTTCGCTCTTCTCGCATCAGTGTCTCTCTGCTCTCATCTCTTGCGCTTTATGTTATTCTTCCTTTCATGCTCTATGCGCCATGTCCATTATATGCACTATGCCTCTTATGTTCATTTCAGCTGCTGCACACATCATGCTTCTACTCGCATGAATCACACTCAACAACAACAACAATCTCTTCTCTGTTCTGCACAATATTTATCATGCCAGGCCCTCTACCAAGGCATACACTCAACTCTTCATCCTCTCTAGCGATCATCCTGAGACTGTTCTTCATCAGTGGTCGTTATCCTGATATTCTTTGGATTCTTTGGCAGTTACAGTCTTCGATGCATTTCCATATGTCAATTTTTTAAATGATGAATCTTCACTTCACTGGAAGTTACCTCGAGACTCTTCAGCTCCTCTAGCGATCACACTCAATATTGACGAATTCTTTGGAATTTACAAAGAGAAATTTTGTACGCTCGTTCGTTTGGTTCCTTTTCCCTTCCTGAGAAAAAACTTCACAGCAGGCACTATATTTTATTGCTAACCCCCTTCCGTTCACATGACCATTGGTGGTGACCAAACGCCTATTCAAAAGGTGCTTCCTTATTTTTGTCTAGTGAGCATTGGCTCTGTTTCTCAATATGACCTTAGGTTATGAGCTTCATGTGACCACGCAATTGCGGGTGTGTCCAAAGGTGATTTGAGGGAAACATTCTTTTCTCCATGCAATTCACTGCGGCCTCCATGCGTCCTTTCTCCTAAACTATGTTTTCAATTGCGGCCCGCTCACGAAACATTAAGACCCGAGCATGTTCTAGCCCTGCAATGGAGCATGACCATCAATCTCATGATCTTGGCGGTGCTCCTAAACGGATGGTTCATATCTGTCCTCTTAGGTCTGTAGACCAGATCTCACCTTCCTACATCAATGGGTGATATTTACTTCGTGATCCGGGCTCCGGGAGTTTCAAATCTCAAACCCTGTTTCTACTGACTCGATATCTTTCGGAATGGAAGATATATTGACATCTGTCATCTTCAATCGACGCCTCTGCCTTCTTTCCTTTGTCCATGCACGATCCTTAGTCTCAACGATCAGGTGACCTGTGGCCCTCCAAACCAACGGATGAGATTGATTTCTCCTTTCGGGCTTCGGGAGTTTCGATTCTCAAACTCTGCTTGCTCTCAGAGCATTTCACCCAGAGTCCATGATCCAAGGACGCATGTCCCTTTTGGATTGACGGTCACAATCCCTTTGGGTATTCGAGGTTCTGGAATCTCAACTTTCCAACCTTTCAACCTTCCTTTTCTTTTCCCCCGGAGCTGACAATCTACTGACGCGTGTCCATTTCGAATCAACAGTCATGATCTTTTCAGGTATTCAGGGTTCGGAATTCTCAAGTCTCAACTAGAAATCCTTAAGTGATATTTCTTCGAAATCTTAGATCAACTGACACATACTCCCCTTGACGATCAAGGGTCAAGATTTGTCTTCGGCGATTTTCACATTCTCCCTATCCACAAAACTTCTAAAGTTGTGGATATTGTGCCACCTGTCCTCCTCAATGATGGATGACCCCAAACCACTTCGGGACTTTGGAACTTTTGGCAAGTGTTGGTGGAAAATATCCCGAAGTAAAACTCCCGGAGTGACGTCACTTGATGACATTTCATGACCCTAGTAGCTACCATGTGTCACTCGTATTTGTGATTTGCACATATCTGAAATGCCAACAACTTGACACTTGTCATCGTCTAATTGCACCACATGTCCTTGCTGACGTAGTCTTGCTGACATGGATATTCATTCACTTCGGGACTTCATCCTTTGGGACTTTGGGTAGGTCTACTTTTCAAGTCACCAATTCTTCCGAAGTGAGAACCCCCGAACAATAACCTCCTCACAACTTTTAGACCCGAACTAAACGTTGTTCGTCGATTATGTTATCAGATCGACGACTCGATCTCTCTGCGATGCTGATTTTCTAGCTTATCATGTCCTTCCACTTCAAACTGATCAGATGAATATTGTATACTCCGACTCTCCGGCTCTCTGGACTTAAGGTTTTTCAAGTCTCAAACTAAAAAATCCTCGAAGTGTTTTTCTCCAGAGTTGAGGATCATGTGCCACCTATCAGTCTTGACGATGGATGGTCCCTTCTTACTTCGAGACTTCAGGAATTTGATAAGTCCGCTCTCCTATGCTCGTAAAAGGATTAAACTTCGTGCATTTATCTTTGGATCCAACGACTGTTGATCCTTCACGCTCATATCCAACTACTGAGATCTGTTTTTCTCTTCCGCGCCCTCCTCCTGACTGGACACTGATCTGACGACCACTATCACTTCTCCTCTTGAGCTTACGATTTCTTTCGACTTAGAATTTTTTCTAAGTATTCAAAGGTTTCGGCCTCTGAGCCTTCTCCTAAGGGTCTCATAGTTGTTTTTATTTTTTTCCATCACTGATGTTGTTCTTCTTAGCTTTGCTACTTGCCATCATTTTTCTTTCCATCAATGACAAGCACACTCTTCCTGTAAACATGCCAACAATTACATGTCTAGCCTTTCGTCCACCAAGCAAGGAAATGATTTCTTATTTGTGGTGGTTGATCAGTTTTCAAATATGTTCATTCTCACATCCTGCAATAAGAGCATCACAACGAGAGATACTTCCAAGCTCTTCTTTGAACGAGTCTGGGTCCATTTTTGGATACCACAAACCATCATCTCCAATCAGGACAACAGGTTCCTCAACACATTTTGGTTGAGTCTCTGGTCACTATTGGACACCAAGCTCACTAAATCAACTTCCTTTCACCCTCAAATCGATGGCCAAACATAGGTCATCAGTCAGATGATTTTGCACATACTGTGCATGTATAACTCTAAGCTTTGGTTTACATGGGATGTGAGTATTCCTTACATTCAACACAGCTACAACGTGGCTCTCCATAGCTCCATCGACCATAGAACCTTCCAGGTTGGGTTGGGATTCCAACCATTGGGTCCCATTGATGTTGCACTACCTCTTTCAACCACACAGACATAGTCTTCCCATGTTCAGTTTGAGGCCGACAAAGCCACCATATTCATTGAGTGGATTCATCACATCCTCCAACAGGTCCATGATATTTTGCAGAAAGCCAATGCTAAGTACAAGCAACACCATGATCAACACCGGGTATCGCACAAGTTTTAGGTAGGGGATAAGGTTCAGTTACATTTGTAGAAAGAACACCTTACAGGGTCCCATCAGAAGCTCTGTCCACTTCACTATGGGCCTTACATTATCACCAAGGATGTGGGTGACAATGTTTTGAGTTCAACATTCCCCCCTTCCTTGGCTTGCACCAAATGTTCAATGTGGACCTCCTCCGACCATATTTTCTACCATTAATGGACACTTCAAAGATCGCAAAACAATTAACACCAACATATCTCAACCCTGACTACATGGAGCAAGCATCCACTAATCAAATAGTGGAAACACGGGTCAAGGGCACTCACTAACAGAGGATCCAACTTTATCGAGTTGTCAAGATAGGGAAACTCTTGCACCAAGGCAAGTGGCTCACCCAAATCCAAATTCAACAAAAAATTCCTCACCTGATGGGGGAACTCAAAGCAATGGAGACCATTGCTTCCTAAGGGGAGAGGACTGATCTAGGTGGATATTGGTGGCCACCCACCTATTCCAATTGGATCCTCTTGATAGTTTTTAGTTCGACATGTTCTTCTGTAATTCTTTGTAATTATCGGTTCTACAATTTTGGGGCTGTCTGAATCCCTACACAGCTTCCAGGTGGAGATTGGTGGTTGCCCAACTAATCCAACTAGATTATTTTGGAATTTTTCATGTCAGTACATCTTTTTGTACTTCCAGGGTCGTTTTGGGGCCCTAAACAGTGTTTTCGTCTTCTTATCGCATTCAAACTGTAGACATAGTCAAATTTTGATGGAATAATGTGTATTTCTAAAAAATACCTTTCTAACGGGCTATCACGTGCCTAAAATGGAGGTTGTATCCAAAAGTTACGACCCCGAGAAGTTGAGGTACCAACTTACCCATCAGGGCCCACATAACTTTTGGCATTTCATCTCCTAGGGTTAGGTTTTTGGATGTCTAGGGTTTTGGCATTCATGAGTAATGTTAAAAAGGCCTCTAGAGTCTCATTGTAATCATTATGCTTAGACGGATGCACGTAGCATCCACATCTCTTCTCAAAGATAGCTACCACCATTCGAGCAAGTTGTTTCGAGTTCTGTTGTTTTATAGTTTCAACCTATTTTATTTATTCAATAGAAGTTATTGTTCATTGGATATATGCTATTGTTCTTTGTATCTCTGTGTTATTGTATTCACTCTGTTATTCATTTCGTTTTGCTCATAAATCCGGATCAAATTGTCTTTCAACACTTTTCAACATGGCTCTAATACCAATGTTGACAAAGTGTCCTCAAACATTTAATTTTATTAAATAAGGGAAAAAACGTTAGAAAGATAGTGAGGGCATAAATCCTATGTACCTCACATAAAAAAGAGCTAGTTTATATATCTTAAACTCTATGCTAAACTCTAGGAGAAAAACCAAACTCATAATCATATGAGTATGATATGTTTCCTTTACATATTAAAGTGAATATTCAATTGATAAATATGCTAGAATAAATTAATTTCTAAAATGATTTATTTATACTTTTAAAACATTACAATTATTAGACTAACATTGTTGAATTAGACCAAAAGAAATTTGTCCTTAGATGCTAAATTAGATTCTCTCAATCATATAGTCACCTCCATGGCAAAAAATTGTTATGGCATACCAGGTATCTTAGTACTCTTTGTTGTCTTAGTGAGTACTCAACAAGTTGTAGTGAGTAGTCTAGATTAGTCACCTATTGAGAATAGTGGGATAGAACGAGCAACAAAACATTCAGGATGAAACTCTTCACACGGTGTATTTTAATTTTTGATAATGTATTTTAAAATAATAAGATATTAAGATTAGTTTGCAAGTTTTACACTTATCATCATAATCTTCACCTATATGCTGAGAGTTTTGAAGTCTTAATCTAATTTTGGACATGCTCTACTTTTTGTTATGTAATCAACTACTCACTTCATATTGTATGTACTTTTTACTATTAATTTATGTACACTTTTTTTTATAATACAAATCTATCAATTTTAGTTAAAAAAGAAAAAAAAATATTTTTTTAAAAAAAATTTGTAAAAGTTATTAATGTGAGTTATATATATATATATATATATATATATGCTCTTATTTAATATTATTCACATTAATTAGTTCAATATGTTTTTTTAATATTATTGGAAAATGTATGCTATGCATATATATACAACATAAGTGAATCTAATGGTTAAGAACATTTTTTTCCTCCTAAAACGTCACAAGTTCAAATTTAGAGGGGGTAGGGTATGTATACCTATGTCGACTTTACCTGTCAAATTGTTGGGTGATTATTATATACAGCCTAAGTAGACTTAATGGTTAAGAACATGTATTTCCTCCTAAGAAATCACAGAAATCACAAGTTCAAATCTAGAGGAGAGTAAAGTATATATACCTCTATAGATGAGAAAATTTAATTTATTCAATTTAATTATATACTCTTTATAGTTTACAACATTTCTAAAAATGCATCTTGTAAAAGCATCACTAAAAATGTAAATTAAAAAATAACGATCAATTTACCATATCAAAATACAAATAAAAATTTAGTGTCATTTGCTAAATATCAAGACAAACCAAATCCATTATAGAAATGAAAGAATCAAAAACTTTGACAAAATGGTTACATTACACAATGGGCTAATTATAAAAGAAATTATAGTTTGGAAAAAAAATTAACCCTAACATAACATAGTACATAGTGCACCTAATATCCATATCCATTAGTGAGAGCTCATATACATGGTGCACTAGTATTTTTTTAATTTTAAATGATATTTTATTGCAAAATATTTAGACCTATTTCAATTTTCCTTATATGATTACACGCCAATGCATGCACAAGTAAATTACAAATAAACAATAATTTTTTTTATATAATTATTTTAAATCAATATTTTATTACAAATTAGCCTAACCAAATGACAAATAAATAAATAAAAATTATATAATTATTTTAAATCAATATTTTATAATATTTTTTATATAATTATTTTAAATCAATATGTTATTACAAATTAGCGTAACCATTGGTGCATGTGTATGTAGTGTGTTATTGGTCTTATCATACTGGGATGGCAAAGAAACATGAATCTATTTTTTAAATTAATATTAATTAACAAATATTTAAACCTATTTGGAAGTTCCCTATATCAAAATCCATCAATGCCCTATTTTAAATCGATATTTGAATACAAATTAGTGCAACCTAACTTCAGTACACGTTTCTATGGTTTGCATTTTAAATCGATATTTGAATATAAATAGTGCAACCTAACTTCAGTGCACACGTTTCTATGGTTTGCATTTTAAATCGATATTTGAATACAAATTAGTGCAACCTAACTTGACTGCACGTTTCTATGGTTTGCATGGTGTTATTGTTACCTTAAGGGATAGTGGTGGTATATGATGCACTAATGATATTTTTTTAATTATTTTTTTAAAACTAATATTTTATTACAAATGTTTAAATCTATTTTAGTGTGCAGATTATAAAGATGTATTCATGTGTTTACATATAAATACCATATCAATGGTAGTTAGTTTTTAATTATTTTAAATTAATATTTTATTATAAATTAGTGTAACATAGAATCAATATCAATGTACATGTTGCTTGTGTGAGTTGGTGTGATTGAAGTGTGCCAAATAAAAAAATGTGTTTTATAATTTTTAGTCATTTAGCTTTCTTATAAATGGAAAACAAATGATTTCAAAAGGTGGTTTTTCCTTTCTAGTAGAGGTAGAATTCAATCTTATTGTTGAATACAACATCATTCAATCTTGTTGATTGTGGTGTCAGGTGACAAGTATGCATATCAAGTTAATACATATAATTCCTCACTATACATTGGAAAAGAATCTTTTGTCGAAGATTAATGAATGGAAAAAAAATCAATTAATTAAAATAGAATTCAATCTTATTGTTAAAATAGGACATCATTTAATTATGTTGATTACAACATCATTCAATCTTGTTGATTGTCTTGTTAAGAGACAAACATGCCTAAGTTAATACATATAATTCCTCACTATGCATTGGAAAATAATCTTTTGTCAAAGATTAATGAATGGAAAAAAAAATCAATTAATTAAAATAGAATTCAATCTTATTATTGAATATGACATCATTCAATCTTGTTGATTACAACATCATTCAATCTTAATTCCTGACTATGCATTGGAAAATAATCTTTTGTCAAAGATTAATGAATGGAAAAAAAACAATTAATTAAAATAGAATTCAATCTTATTATTGAATACGACATCATTCAATCTTATTGTTGAATACGACATCATTCAATCTTGTTGATTAAAACATCATTCAATCTTGTTGATTACAAAATCATTCAATCTTGTTGAATTTGGTGTTAGGAGACAAGCATGCATATCAAGTTAATACATATAATTCCCACTATGCATTGGAAAATAAACTTTTGTCAAAGATTAATGAATGGAAAAAAATCAGTTAATTAAAATAGAATTAAATCTTATTGTTGAATATGACATCATTCAATATCATTGATTACAACATCATTCAATCTTGTTGATTGAGGTGTTAGGAGACAAACATGCATATCAAGTTAATACATATAATTCCTCACTATGCATTGGAAAATAATCACTTGTCAAAGATTAATGAATGGAAAAAGAATCAATTAATTAAATAGAATTCAATCTTATTGTTGAATATGACATCATTCAATCTTGTTGATTACAACATCATTCAATCTTAATTTCTCACTATACATTAGAAAAAAATATTTTATCAAAAATTAATGAATGAAAAACAAATCAATTAATTAAAATAAAATTCAATCTTATTGTTGAATACAACATCATTCAATCTTGTTGATTACAACATCATTCAATCATATTTATTACAATATTAGGAAACAAACATACGTATCAAATTAATATATATAATTCCTCACTATATATTGAAAAAAATATTTTTGTCAAAGATTAATGAATGGAAAAAAAATCAATTAATTAAAAAATTAACTTACTCGATATGAAGATGGAACAACCTAACTTGCTTGTGATTAATGACCTAAAACAAAATACTGACTTAAATTTGAATTTCACCACATTCACATGACCGACCTCGAGATTCTAACAGCCCTTTATAAAGCCTTCGAGCATATTACAATGGTCTTTTAGTGTATCATGTATATGTTACTTTTGGATATTGTTATTGTTATTATACTTATCCAAAGGCATGGTATATAGTAATAAGAGTTTGTGTGGATGTATATTAATTTAAATATTAACTAAAGTATTTTTATTATATTTTAATATTTTAATGTTTAATTGTATTTTCATTATATTTTAATGTTTAATGAGATATTTCATTATATTTCAATTTTAATTGTTTAATGTTAGTTAATGAAATTTTTTGTTTTAATATTATTTTAAAATATATTTATTTATTGTAAGATTAATTTATTAAATATTAATTAAAAGTTTTATTGCGGAGGGATTGGCATTGTAATCATTGTTTTTTATGAAGCGAGTGGATATGGCAGATTTAGATGCCCAAAATCTCGGTGGTTCTGAAAAATGGTATGGAGCCATAAGTTGTAGTATATTTTTACCAAAGCTTGGCACAGAGACTCTCATTCACACATGAAAAAACTAGCCAAAAAAATATTATGTTACCATTTCTACAACAACATAATTAAATTCTATGTGAGTTCTAGAGGTTGAAGAAGAAAATCAATTGTTTTTCAATGAGAATTAAGAACGTTTCATTAAATACATCTTATTTATAAATATGATTTTTTTCTCAACATGTGTCTACTGCAGAAAACTCAAGTGAGCTAAGGTTGTAGTTGTAACAATCTCAACTTCTTTTAGCCTTAAAATATGGAGCCACCTTAGAAAAATCCATGTTATGAGGGTTATAATCACCACTCATGTCATAGATCATCTTCCTTTAGCCTTAAAATATGGGGCCACCTTAGAAAAATCCATGTTAAGAGGCTTATAATCACCACTCATGTCATACATCAAAGAGGGAGGGGATCCATCCTAATGGATCAGTGGTCACTTCCTTCATTAATACCTCCCTTATTGTAGGAAAAGCATGAACCTACCCCAAACCTTTGTTTGAAACTATTTCTACCCACCCAACCATGGTGAACATCACATCCATAAGCATATAAGAATAAAGAAAGGAGTGCCAAATTATCGATCATAAAAATACATGAAAAGATGGGGATTATATGAATAACAACTACTTGATGGGGAGGGATATCACCATTCATTATTGATTGGAGGATACAAGTTATGGTTCGTCTACCACCAAGTCAAGTCATATAGTAGGAAAGGACATCAAGGTCATGAACCATGGAAATATTATACTTGTTGAGAGACGTTTACAACTCTATCCTCCCACTTTCAACGATAATTTCTCATTTTCAGTCTTTCATTGGCCTCTCTCCATTCATTTTGGTCCAAAATTCCTCTCAGTAGATATTACGCATGCTTTGTCGGTTGGTTGAGCTTTGGCTTGTTGAAATTTGTTGATCCAAATTACTTATTAGTCCATGTCGAAGACATAGAGGGACTATAGCAATCGACAATTAGTTGAATTCTAGTTTGTCTTTTGACCGAATTTTTTTGCATAATCTCTATTGTTCGAACTAGAGAACTAAAATATTATTTTTTATATAATAAAAAAAATCTTATATGTCATGATTTCATTGGAGAATATATTTGAAGTCTTATTGCCAACTTTGCTATTCCCAATGTTTTAAATGTTAACATATCCAAAGTTGTGATCATGTACAGTCTTTTTGAATTTTTATTATTTTTATTTAAATGTTTAGATATCCAAAGTTTTGAGCATCGACAATCAGTTTTATTAATAGTTGACTTCATATTAGTTTTTCGTTTGACTATTAATTTTTTGCATAGTCTGTATTGTTCAAACTATTATTAGTGTTATTTTTTATTATTATTAAGTACTTAAAGAGACATTTTTATTATTATTAGGTACGTAAACAAGCCAACCACACTACATTCTTTTTTAAATGTTTACATAGCGTGAGGCGCTTGAACAATCCTGACAACCTTAAATGTTTACCTAATAGGCCTCACAACCTTAAATGTTTACTTAAAAGGCATGTTACAATACATTTTCCTCTGATTTTTAGATACAATCTTGTCTGCAGTGAATTTGGGAAATATTGTTCTCCACCGACATTACTGGTTCAGTAGTTGTTGCTTTCTCTTTGGTTCGTTGGATGCTTATTATTGTTGTTTGCTTCAAATTTGCAAAGTTGAGGTCCTACAACTGCAATTGGACCTCTTGGTGCTTGTTCACTGGTTTAATATTTGTTTATTTCTCTTGTTTGCTTCAACTTTGCAAGGTTGAAGTCTTGCACTCACAATTCGACCTATTCTTGCACTTTGCATGGTTGAGATCATGCACCCTTGTTTGCTTAAACTTTTCAAGGTTGGTGTCCTGCATCCATAGTTGCACCTGTTGTTGCAGTTTGCAAGGCTCAAATTCTACACCCACAATTGGAATTGTTCTTATGCCATTCCCCATTCATGAGTAAGTTTCAGTGAGATGTTGGAACTGTTCTTATGTCATTCCCCATTCATGAGTAAGTTTCAGTGGGATGTTTTCATTACTATTCGTTGTTTGTCATTTACTATTTGTAGTTTGCAGGCAAGAATTTTCAATACTGGGAAGTGCTGAAAATCAAAATAAATGTAAAAAAAAAAACCTGAAATAATACCTGAGTGAAAATCCTCTTGCATAACATCCTTATATGTGACTACCGGGACCAGAGAAACAAGAGTGTATTTCTATTCCTAAAAAGTGTTGAACAAGAAAGCTTGTTGCCTTTGAATTTCAATGATGGATACAGAACTCGCCTCTGTCACAACCATAGTGACATATAGAAAAGGAAATGGGATGTTATCATCTTATTTATGTTCCTGAAAAACCATATGTTTAGTGCATTCATTTTCAGGTTGTCCCCTTCCAATCACATATGTCGAATTTCATGTCCTAGACATCATACCATAATTCTTTTGAAAATATCAATGCAAAGGGATTTGCCAAACGAATTTAGAATTTTCGTTGTAGAGCAAGCATCTAGGAGGACCTTGCCATCCCTTCTTTGTAGGTTATGACAGGGAAATATTTTATTCTCTGAGGAAAAACCACAATAGTTGTTGGTTTTATGCTGGACTTTGAGTTTTCCAAAGCATATTCCATCACCATTTTCAGATCTGGACCTCGTCTTGTAGAAATGATTATTTGTAACCTGAATGGGTAATTCACTTATTTATCTCAGACTAAGTTTCCCAGTGCCCAATTTTAGAATATCTTCTTCATCTTCTAATATAATTGAAACACCTTAGAATATCTTATTCGTCTTGTAAGATAATTGAAACCTTAAGAAGTTGTGTTATGTGTTGTTTCCGTTCCTGTGGTAAAATTCCACAGTGCCTAGTTCTTCCGCTTATGTTTATCCGATAGACCATCTATGTGAGTTTTCTGAGTGGGAGACATCAACAAGTCGTTTCAGATCTGTTAAGTGTTGACTTGTGAAGAGTGGGGATGAAAAATAAATGGTGAATAGGATTATAAATCTATATACAATGGCTACCGAAATGCTTATAAGATGCACACCTAGAATAAGTTCAAAAATTATATGTCTTAAATACTCAGACTTTGTACTGATCAAATTTATAGTGTTCTTTGATTTTCATTATCTCTTCTATATGGTTCAGTGCTCACTATAGCTTTGTTTTTTTCCATATGCTATAGAAACCACAGAGCATTGAATTTGAGATGAACAAGGTTGAAGGATACATAGTCGAATTGGTATGCAATCCCAAACTTATGGTTTTTTTTTCTTTTTTCTTGTTTTCATATTATCTAGACATAACTAAGAAACATATTGAAAATCACAACTTAAAATATGAAGCAAGTAATAGATGTTGAATGCTATCAAATAGGTACAGACTCCATTGCACATGGAAACATCGACCAGATATTGCATAACAAAGGGATTTTTAGATTAGATGCATTCTCGTATACTGTGGGGGATTGCCTCTTTGATGCATTCCAAGTTCTATTTCATTTCTGTTATTCCTCGACCTAGCTGCACAATGGACTGATAGATCATTTCTTGGTTTGTTTAAAAAATGGCAACGTTGAGGCATTGGAGTCGTATCAATACAAATTGGCATCTAATTTACTTTGCCAATTACATGGTATACATGATGGCAGCACGTATTTTTCAAAGATGCAGTTTTTTGCATCTGCAACTATGCCTGCACATGAGAGGGGACTTTGGGGAGATACATTTTGTATACGGTGGTTGGCCAAGTGGTTGAATATATCAATTGGAATTTGGTCATTAACAAGAAAAAAAAGATATCTATTGTTCAACAAATCTGCATCTAGGGATCCATATTGCATCTTGTTCCATGATGCCAATCCTCTAAGTGGTCATTATAAACCACTACTCTATATAAAAATTATCCATCTGCAATCTTGGAGGACCTGATATTTACTTGTCCCTCGCCTGCAAATACCTTCAATCACATTGGAAATGAATTATGCATCATATACACTCCCATGGATTGCACATAGAAAAAACTATTACATCTACTTGTGGAGATAGTTTGTTCAATGCAATTTTCTATTTGATAGAAACAGAGTTTGATGTGCACTCATTGTGCCATTACATTGTTTAATCCTTTTTAATTGCAATTATAGTTGGTAGTCAAAAAGCGTTTAACTGCTTGCATCAACACCTTTTACCATATCTCATAGAAAGTATGTCGATAATTGGAAGTTGGAAACGATACCTTATAAACATGGCAATGCCATATGAGAAAGGAAATGTAGAGGATGGCACATTCTATTTTCAATGAATATCTATCATATTCAGAGTAAATATCCAGGTCTAATCAACCCTCTCAGATGGTACTGTCCATTCCCATTGTTTTGATTCAGACTACGATCGACCAATTGACATCATATCATCGAAAACAGATACACCACACATCCATTATCAACCTTTGAAAATAAATACTTCCATTTCAGGCTCCATTGTCCATGCCACACAAACCACATCGAATCTGCATAAGTTCCACATACTATTTAGTCAGGATGAAACTCATCCCACTTGTCATCAAGTGATACAGAGCTTAAACAAAAAGCGTAGACTGACTTATCACAACTTTAAAAAGGTCCTACTTGAAAGAAATAAATACACTGGTACACTTCCTTCTATACCTATGAGTTGTAAAACTAATCATAATGAGGTGAAAGGGAGCTCAACCAATAAACATAAACTCACATATCACAACCTAAAAAAAATTGTGCATGCACGACCTAATCGCATTTCGGCAACCTTGTCTTGAAACTACAAACTATCACTTGAAAATGGAAAATTTCTACACTTTGCAACACCTGAACAAATAAGATGTAACATATCACTACCAGATGCAATTACACTTGCAGAACTTGAAGCCATACTTATGTCTCTACAAATTTCATTTTCACAAATCAGACCCTCGAGCTATAAACGACCCTAGATGGTATTAACAGGATCAATTATTAATGTACCTATCCAACTAGATGTTGTGCAAAAATCCCTTCCACAGTTCATTAGTGATACAATGACAATTGATGTAGCTCTCAAAAGACATTTGCAATACAATAATGCATACCAGACAGGTAAAGTGTGTGTGTACATTGTCATGAAATCATTAAAAGAATTATTCTCCAAGGCCCTGTACAAAGCATAGAACATCTGTATAAATGATAACTGGAACAATGTTCTTGAACAAGGTGTTAGCGACATTTATTGTAAAGGGGGGTAAAATGCGAAGGAATGGGTTAAAAACCTACTTACCCTAAGTTCGGGACGTAAAATGCGCATGTGGTTAAG